>JAENPR010002307.1:0-63377 GCA_018135685.1 Themeda triandra
CAGTGGAGTATTCTGCGTGACGAAACGAACAAAATTAGACCTCATTTGTATATGTTTAGAAGAATTTTTTTCTAGAAGTAATTTACGTGTATTAACTTATAACTTATGATATAAGTTAATCATGTATAGATAACTTTTATACATAAGTTATGTTTTTTTAATTTTGTGTCTCTAAGTTTTGACGTAAGTTATAAGTTAACTCGTCCTTACGTGTTAATAACTTTATGTTTTTTGTAAGCTTTGATAAAAGTTATAAGTTAATTTGTTCTTTTGTGTTCAGTAACTTTCTATAAATAAATTGTTTTCATAACTCTTGAGATTTAAAATTTTTCGCATAAGTTATATGTTGTAGATTATATATTATAAGTTATATGCTATAAGTTATATGTTATAGGTTATATGTTATAAGTTAGTATATCTAATTTGCTACTATAAAAAAAAATTAAAACGTATACAAGTGAGATCTAGTTTTGTTCGTTTTCTTATAAAAAACACACCTATCGGGGTGCAAACGGAATTGAAAATGGATAAACCGTTTAGAAGTTATAGCAATTTCAAATAAATATTTTGCATTTTTCTAGCTGCATCACCATGACATCATAGCAATGAGTGGGCATGAGCGTGTGCACCCGAGCAAATGAGCGCACGCGGCACTATCCAATTAAAGGAAGCAGTGAATTTTTTTTCCCAAGAATGAAAGGTTCGGCCGGTCAGAATATTGATGGCTGGTTTGAAATCTAATGAATGTTCGCAAATTAGCCACTCCCAAGGTCATGTCTACACCCAGCCTAATTAGCCTGTGGCATGGGATCGCCAGATGTTAGCGTGTTTGTTGTGTGGGTCTTTGATCCATGTGCATCTTAATTTTAGCGTTGTTTAATCGTCCACTTCTGTTGAACTACTACTTTAAGACTATCTGATATAATAAATGTGTGTATTAGTCTCCTGAGACTAGTATTTATATCATATTTGAGTTCTCAGATAACCGAAGGCACTTCAGTTATCATCCAGAGCCCTTTTGACTAAGAACAAAAAAAAAAAAAAATAGCGACTCCTTGTGCCAGGGCACTACTTTTTGAGTTGAGTAAAATGCACAGAGGTCCACAGACTTTTTTTCGCTGTGTCAATTTGGTCCACAGACTCTCAAATCGCTCATTTGGCCCCATAAACTTTCATTCGGTTCACCACAGCCCAAGTCCTGCGGGGTCAACGAATTTCGCCTACGTGGCTGCCAGGCGTGGCCAAGCCCGTCGCCCACGGTCATGTGCCCGGCGCGTGACGGCGTTTGGGCCATGCAAATATGCAGCAAGCCCCCCAGATCTATTCCACATTCAATCTTCATCCTCGTCCTTCTCCCTGGCATTTGCTCGTGCTCGTCTCTCTCTCCCTCGTTCGATCCCCATGGCGCAGCAAGGGAATGGAGGGCTCCCCCTCATTTTCTGCTCCGAGTGCAGGCGGCGGCGTGTGGTGCGGCGTGTGTCGACGGTGCAGACCAGCCTTGGCAAAGTTTTCTACTGTTGCCCCTTCCATAAGGTGAGTTAGGGTTTCGTGATTGTTCATCGTGATTTCAATTCAGTGATGGATTTTGGTTGGTTCTTCATCATGTTTTCAATTCGTTTGCAGAGGAACTCTGGGTGTCCTTTTTTCTACTGGGAAGATGAGTATGAGGATCACCTCAGGGAGTTGTCCAGGAAGGGAGAGCTGGCGGCCCTGTTGGGGGGAAATGATGTGGAATGCAGTAGTTCATCCTTCAATGTCGAAGCAGGAGCATCAAGGTTTGAAGATACATGTCGATCAGGGGCAGCATTGGTGAAGAAAGAGGAAGTATCTTTCCCTGGTGGTCAAGGAGTGATGTTGTTGCAAGCTATATGTCTTGTGTGTGTTGCAATGTTGTGTGTCCAGTTTATGATGCTCATTGTATTGTTAGTGAAGTGAGCATCAGACCTATGTTAGTGATGTTAGTAATGCTAGGTGATGTGAGGTGTAGTGAGTAACAAATGTATTTTGAACCTCTTATGCTTAATACAAGTTGTTCTGTTGTTGAAGCCATTCACATTGCATTTTGAGTTTGACAGTTTATATGAAATCAACAGCGATGAATTTGCAACATGTATGTGACATTTTGACAGAATTGATATAAGCCCAGACACACACAAATTATATATAAGAGTGCAGCTGCATTCTTACATTTGAGGAAGAGAAGCATCATATAGCATACATACAAAAGATTATCGGTCAGCCATCTAACTGGTAGTTTGATTCTTCTACCTTAGCCGTATCTATCATCCAAAAGCTAAGAAAGCACCCATGCAATTGTCTTTGGTGCATTTCTATACAAAGACATGGACTGTCTATATAAGTTTCTTCTCCAAAATAAAAGCCTACACACACAAAAGCATCACAGTGTGCTCAAGCTTTTCCTGCATCTTGTTTCTTGGTCTTCTTTGCCTTTGTTGCAGTGGAGGCTTTGGCCTGGCCTTTTCCCAAAGCAGCTCGGCCTCTTTTTGTAGCAGTGGATGGAGGCAATGGTCTTTCAGCTGGTAAGTTTGACACAATGAAGCTTGAATCAGGTAGACAAAGTGGTGAAGTCCTCCTTGCAGCAACTTGTGAAGCCTGTGCCAAGTTGATCCAGTTAGCAACAATGACATTGAGTTCACCTGTGCCAAGTGAAAATTGTGTTCACCTCGGCATCTAGCCTTGAAATGAGGGTGTCGCCAACTAGCTGTGACAAAGCTAGCTCACTGTCTAGTGTTCCTTGTGATAGAAGGGGCTGGCTTCCTCCTACCATCATAGAAAATGGTTGTTCTGTCCCCTCTCCAAAATGCATTGAGTACTACAAAAAACATCAAATTAGCAAGTAGTGAAACTAATGACAAAAAAACTACGTGTCCTATGCAATTACCGAGAAATTGGTTCATCTCCATACATGCTACCATCATAATGAAATCCAGAATGCTGTCCACTTTGTGCCTCTGCTGTTGGCACACTAGCACTAGCCACATTGACCTCTGGCTGCAACCCAGCCTTCCTGAGAGCACATCCTGCCCTGTTGTGACCTTCAGTTCCACAATAGCTGCATGTCATGGTAGTCCCATGCCTTGATAATCTTGTTCCTTTGTTGGTTTCAATTTCTATTGCCTGCTTCCTTCTATTCTTGCTGGGCCTTCCAACCTTTTTCTCATACTTGGGGGGCAACACCTCTGGTCCAGGGACCCTCTCCCAATTGCTTGGATCAGTACAAGGCATGATTTTGGGACCATATGCCAGCAAAAACCTTGCTGAACTGTAGCAATCATGCACCATGGACTCAGTTGGTATTCTTTCATGCCTGCAGCATGAGATGGCATGTGAGCAAGGTATCCCTGTTAGTTCCCACCTCCTGCATTCACATGTCTTAGCTTCTATGTCAACAATGAAACTATGGTCCCTATCTTGAACTTGGAAAATGCCTCTTCCAGAAGGTATGGGATAGCATGTGGCAGCCCACTTAGTTATCTTGTTCACCTTTTTCCTAATTTTAGGACAAATAGGACCCTGCCACATGTCTCCAGGTTCTTTTTCTTTGGAGTAGTGTCTAGCCATCAACTGTCCCTTAATCTGTTCTAACATAGTTAGTACTGGCATTTCTCTGGCATCTATGATGAAATTGTTGAACACCTCACAGCTATTGTTCAGCAAGACATCACACTTACAGTAAGTACTAAAGAATGCTCTGCACCAGGTGTTTGGAGCCATTTTTTCTAACCACTCAAATGCTTTCTGATTAAGCACTCTCATCTTTTCCATGTTCTTATTAAACTGCAGTGTAGTAGTTGATCTAGCACAAGCCCATAGTTGGTTCTTAAGATTCTCACCTTTAAAATGCTGCTGGAAGTTGCTATACAGATGTCTAACACAGAATCTGTGTTCAGATTCTGGAAACACTTGCTCCACAGCTTTAATCAGTCCCTGCATAATTGAAATGTGTATTAGTACACTTCAAATGTGTCACTCATTAGTACATCAGCCCATGGATATGTGTTCATGGATAGGTGTTCATGGATAATCAGTCAAGTCATAATGGTCTCACCTTTTGCTTGTCAGTCATAATAGTCCATGGATATGTGTTCTGTATGCCTAGGTCGGCCTTCAATGTTTCCAGGAACCACTTCCAAGATTCCAGACACTCCACTTCAACAACAGCATATGCAATTGGGTATATGCAGTCATTTGGATCAATACCCACAGCTGTAAGCATAATTCCCCCATATTTTGTCTTCAAGTGACAACCATCTAAGCAAATGAGTGGTCTACAGGCAGCTAAAAACCCCATTTTGCATGGTCCAAGAGACACATACAGAGATTTGAAAAGGTTGCCATCAAGGTTAAGGTAGAATGAACTTTGTGGGTTTGATTTCCTCAACTCATGAGCATACTTCCAGAGCATATTGTACTGCTGTTCCTCATCACCATTGATTATTTTCATAGCCAGCCTTTTAGCTCGAGCTAGCTTGGACCTAGAAGGTGTAAGATGCCAGTCTTTTTGCACTACTCTTCCAAAGTGGGTTATGGACATTTTTGGATCAGCTCTAAAAGAATCAACATACTTATCACAAAGCCAATTAGCAGTGCAACCAGTCAACACCCATTGCTTTTGACAGTTGTGTTGTGCACTGTAAGTCTTAACCACTAAAGAATGAACTCTCTTGTCAAATGAAACATGTAACTTCCAAGGACACTTTCCTTTACAACAAACAGCTGTCACCCTGTCCTTCTCATTCCTGGACGTGCTGACTTGTACTCTGTGCACCAGCCCATATTCTTTCACAGCTTTTCTTAACAATTGAACTGATTCAAACTTCATCCCAACTTTGAACACTGGATTCACCAAGTCTTCTGGCCTGAACGACCTGGACATCAACCCTGCATCTTCTTCACCATCTGACTGAGGTAACTTTAGCTCATCTTCCTCATCATCAGTTGTATCATCATCTTCATTCTCAGCAGGAACAATAACAGCTTTTCCCTCATATGTTGTACCATCTGTCTTCTTTTTACTCCTACCTCTTTTCTTCCCTCTGCCTATTACTCCATGTCTGATATCATCATCCACATAGTCATCATCTCCTATTTCATAATCACTGTCATAAAAGTCACTTAGATCAGTGCTATCACTTTCATCAGATAAGTCCTCATCTACAAAGTTTTCTGCCTCATTGTTCTCATTTCTGCTACCAAACTTGGAGGGGCTGATCACTCTGTGCAGGGATGCAACAGGGTTCTGAACTACATCATCCCAAAAGTCTGAATTGATTGTACAACCTTCATGATCAAAATACAGCACTAAAGTCTTAACCCTATCCACCACAGAGGCCATCACTGCTGCCTCTTCCTCACTCAGAATCAGTCTGAGTCCATCTGGAAACTCTTGTCCAGGAAGCAGCCAATACACATGCAGAGCAGGGTTCTTGGGATAATGAAGAGCAAAATTCAACTTTTCAAACCACTTAAGACACCAAGAACGAGCTGATAGATTGTCGAACATGTCAACCTTGTCATCTGCATAAACACGGAGCTTCCCATGACCTAGAAACACCCCTGAATGATGCACTTCCACTGAAAACTTGTCATTGTCATCACCTACATTTGATTGAAGTCATCAATTTTAGAGCAGCAACAACTCTAACATGCCACACAAATTACGTATTCAGAAACCCTAGCCCACCCCAAATATCGAAAAAACGACGCAATCGACACCCTAGCACGAAATGTACTATCCAATCAACACAAATGCACCCAAGTTTAGATCTTTGATGAACTTACCATAGTCTGGGGGCGGCTCCCCTTCCCGCCGTGGTTTGAGCACCATCCTGGTGCTCTCTCACCGACGCCGCGCACCTTTGCCTCCAAATCGGATTGCGATTCGACTTCACCTCACTCTCCTCGACTGAAACCGCCGATCGTTGTCGATGAAGACCGTCCAGCTCGCTCGCACGCGCCGCCCCTTCGCTTCCCGCGCGCGACGAATGCGAGGTAACGAAGGAAGAACCGAAATGAGAGAGAGGAATAGATCTGGGGGGCTTGCTGCATATTTGCATGGCCCAAACGCCGTCACGCGCCGGGCACATGACCGTGGGCGACGGGCTTGGCCACGCTGGCAGCCCACGTAGGCAGAAATTCGTTGACCCCGCAGACTTGGGCCTGTGGTGAACCGAACAGAAAGTTTATGGGGCCAAATGAGCGATTTGAGAGTCTGTGGACCAAATTGACACAGCAAAAAAAGTCTGTGGACCTCTGCTGCATTTTACTCTTTTGAGTTTTTGTCCAGCAGAATGCCATGGCAGTACCTTGGATGGCTCCTTATATAATGCCCTGCTTGATTCCTTGGCCATCAGTTAGCACCCTTTTTCACTATTTACTACCTAAACAAAATCATATGACCTTGTATAATAACAAAAATGGCTTCTGACAACTTAAATCTAAGTTCAATAAAAGAGAATTGGGTCAAAACATGAGAAAAGTGCCATGACAATACTCCAGAATTTAGACAAAACATAAAATGTTAATTAATATTTCTAACAATGCAAATTTGTTCAGAGCACGAGAAAAATACTGAATAGAAAATTGCATATATCTTAGACTCATTTGATCCCAAAAAGAGTTATACATGAGATGAAACTGACCAACCCAACGGAGTGCTAAGGCTATTGGAATAATATGTTAGATAATTAGGCAATTTCCATGTCATTTTAATTCCGTAAATTAACATAAAGATGATGACATGTAATAGATAATTAGGCATTGTAAACATGATGTCACAAATGTCCATAACCATATGAACCATGTGACCGATGAACATGTAAAACATACAAGCATGATAACATGATTTGTCTACTAAAGTAACAAAGCATGATATATAACTCATAATAATTATAGCCTCGGAAAACATGTGAAACAATGTAACGGACTACCTGAAACATACAAGCAGTAGAATATGAAGCAACATGATAGCATTAACGAAACATGCATATATGGCAGATCAATTGCGTGAAGTTCGACATAGTAAAGAACTGACGAAATAACAGATCGAGCATACGAAACATATCCATCACAAAGATACGAAACGAGACATAGACTAACGAAACATGCGAAACTGCATCACGAAAAACAGAGAGGAGATGAACCGTTTATACCTTCCGGAGGATCCCGATCCTTGTCCCGTTTCCATATGTCGATGAAGAAGATGAAGAACGCAAAGTCTCCGGGAAGTAGACGACGACGGCGCCTCCAGGAAGTAGACGACGACGAATCAGCGGCGGCGACGTGATTGGGCCGCGTAGACGCTCTCCCAAAAACCTAATTGCCGATCCCCGTGCAAGGTCCCGAACGGCAAGGGCTTCGGAGGCACCTGCCCTCTCCCTTCTCCGTGCGCGCGGATTGAGGAGATGGAGAAACCTTCGTTGCATTTGGATTATGGACTTGTGTGTTTTCTCTTGTTGGAGAGAGGAATGAACCAAGCGCTATGATCGAAGAACAAGCCCCAAATATATAGGCCATAAGGCATAAGAGACAGCCAAGAGACTCAAGTCTCTTTTAGGAGGCAAAGAGCCTCACGATGGGAGGCAAAGAGCCTCACGTTGGCCTCCACTATAGGAGGAAATCAATATGCCAATTAAAAATAGTGATAGTAAATTCCAAGTGGAATTAACTCCAAATTAGAAATTACTCCCATAATCAAGCATCATTATTGGCATATGAATTTCCGTCCGTTCGCCTCCCCGTCTCGTCCGCGCTTGCTACGTTCAAATAAAATCTTGTACCGTACAAAACGGTTCATCCAACAAATTACATACCATAGAGTTTTATTGATTTATTGAATATATATAATTGGGCCTAGCCCATAATAAATCCAACATAATAAACATGCAGAAATTGTACAACTTTTCAACCAATGACTCTTTTCTTTTGAAGTAGTAGTTGTTTTCCTAGGCACATATGAATAGATTTAGAAAGAATCGAGTGGCCATCATACCACAGTATATACAACCAGTACATAATACCATGGGAGGAGATGTGCATCCTGCATCGCTAATTGTCTGTGGAGTCCTTCAGATTTGTTATAATAGCCTTATAGCCATTCAACTGAGTGGCTATTATTTGCACATACTTGCGAGCCGATGTACTTGTTTAGATTTGCTTCTTCACATAAGCATTCAGAGAAGAGAACTCTTACAACTTAGATTTATTTTCACCCCCGTCTAGAAATCCTCGATAAAATGATTATTTTTTATATGAGGTAAGGATACCATGAAGCTATGAAAACAAGTTTGCATGGAGAATAGAAATTATATGTAAGAGCATAAGTCTTATCCAGTGGCGTCTACCTTGACCAAAATTATTTTTATGCGTAAAGTATCTTTTGCCTGATGTCTGACCATGTGAAAGGGCAAGTAGAAGACACCCTGCCACGTGGAAACTGATTCCAAGCACCTCCTGCTCTACTCAACAACACATGTTTTTGTTCAACCCTTCTTTTTCTGTTACCTTAAAAACAGAAAACACGAGGTTCATGTTACTATATTGTCTTTGAAAGAGGAACAAAATAAAAAATACATGCTTATTGTTTTCACTTGTGACCTGTGTCATCCAGAAACTGAAGCTTCTGGTGGTGTCACTGATGTCACAACATTATTTCACTTCTGCTAGTACAAAACTTGCAGAATTGCAAGAACTGCATTTGGGTTCAAGGTAGCTCAGAAGTCAGACCTGTTCGACTTTAGCACACAAGCGCACTATGTGAAACAAAAGAAAATTACTATAACTAAACCAAAATGGTTTGAGTGCAGGTCACAGAAATACAAAAACTAAATGCACCTTATCATCTAAATTCATTAATGTACAACTATATAAATAACTTATATGAGACAGATCTTTAATCAAATGTTGAGTTACCCACTGCACACTGAAATGGACATCAATTCATTTCAAATGAGAAAACAAAATGTTCCATGCAAAGAACTAACTTGTCTATGTTGCAGAGGCTATATCCAAAGCTAATCCAGAAATGCAAAGGCACATAATTACCAAACTACAATAGTATTGGGCTGAAATGCAGAATTGTGGACACGAGGCATGCAACAAAACATGATTGTAAAACCAGCCGGCTTCTGATAGATGAGTAATTGCCTACACAGTCACCCCGAAATCATGAGAACACTCCTAACTGAAACACTCAGAGTAGTGATGTTATTAGTATTTCTGTCAAAATGATATAAAGAATGCAGTTTGGGCTAGTGTTTGGAGTAGCCTCAAATTCTCATTCAAATCAATATAGATCTACTAAAAAAATCAAATACATGGCACAAATGAACACTGACCATTCATACAGTATTGAACAGAATCAATTGGATGAGCCAGCATATGAAGAACCATATAAGGATATAAAACTTAATGACTAAATTATTTCAGTTGCGTATTAAAAAAAGGGGTAAAACACAAACTCACCTGATGTCAAAACTCATATCTTCATGGCCTTTTCTCAATTCCTTCAATTGACAAATCTAACAAAGTGAAATTAGAGCTAATGATTATCTAGAGCCAATGATTATTTAAGGACAATGATTAAATCTAACAAAGAAAATCTGACGATGCATGTGCATTCAATTTTCTAGTATGATTGAAAGTGAAGTGATATTTAACAAGATTAGAACTGTGATTATTTAGCCAGAATAGCAATTAGGATCTCTATCACCATGACATGAACCAAAATAGCTTGCTCGAATTACAGGCTATAGTGCAGACGCCTAGAAACTGAACAAAAAACCAATCAAAAGTTGAAAAGGTTACAGAGCATAAAAAAAAAGATCTAAGTGGCTACATTAAGCAAATCTAATTGAAAGCTATTAACAACGGAATTTATCTCTGTGCTTTTAGGTTAACTAAAGAATGAGCACATTAGAATGAACATGCTGAAGCTTCCATTATTCTAAACTTCTGTTGTAGAATGTCCACTTGCTCTGAACTGTCACCACTTTCCGTCGTCTTTGATCCTATTTTTAGTGTGGGCACCACGACCTACTCAGTTTTCTGTGATGAAGACAAAACAATGGCTCCAATTTTTTTTTTCAATCCTGGATAGTGTTAAACAAAATTTGCTCCAGGTTTCATAGTTTAGTCTCTCGGTCTGTCTAGTCCACTAATTTTCATGTGGCCAAAGAGCCAAATTCTTTAACACATTAGATGTGCGCTATCACATTCATTCCAATGGAACCTGAAGGTTCTCATGTAATCATTTTTCAGTTACGTCAATGACAAATACTAAACTGTTAGACATAATCTGCTGCCATCCCATCCCTCTGTTCACAGCATGGTCAAGGACACGGAGGTCACCTCGTGTCGAGGCAGGCCATGCCCTGGCCTCCTTCCTGTAGCAGCATGGCATTAGGTCGTGCAAATAGTAGAGGCATGCTCACCCACGTCTTCCGGGTGATGCTAGCATAGTACTAGAAATAGTTAGGTACTGTAGCCATGCCTCGTGTACCCGATAGTGGGTGAGGTCTGTATATAAATTCTATGCAATGCAATGGAAACGGCAGCTTCTTGCAACCATATTCAGTCTTTGTTCTCCGCCAACGCAGAGACAGAGGGTGAGCTCTGTGTGTGTGTGTGTGTTTTTCGAGCTCTGCTCGTCCCCTTCCTTGGTTCAAGGGAGGTCTCGAGGGGTAGGGTCGAGCAGGAGCTGCTCACCCCATCGATGCTAGGTCCTAGCGCCAACACGTGGTATCGGAGCCGTGATTGCCGTTACTGCGCTTAACCGCCGGCGATGGGTGACACCGAGGCCGAGATAGCTGGCAGAAGGCGAAGGAGAAGGCTGCGGAGACGGTGGCCAGCTCCAAGGCTCCTATCGAGGTTCACCGGGTGCGGGAGTTCAGCGGGCCAAACTCTTGGCCTATGCTGACCCGCACCAACTACGGCGAGTGGAGAGTTCACATGAAGTGGAAGCTCAAGGCCCGCCACTGGTGGGAGGCCGTCGAAGGAGATGACGCCGACATGGATGCGCAGGTGGGCGTCATGGAGGCGCTCATGGCATCCACGCCGAGCGAGTACCATGAGACGCTCGGGAGGAAGGACACGGCGAAGGAGGCATGGGATATGCTTGCTTCGTTCCGCCTTGGCTCTGATCGAGCCAAGAAAGCCAAGGCGCAGCAGCTGCGGAGGGACTTCGACGAACTCTGGTTCAAGTCCGGGGAGACGGTAGAGGATTTCGCGCTGCGCCTGCAGACGCTGGCGGGCCAGCTGGCGACGTTCGGCAAACCGGTCGACGACGAGGACATCGTGGCCAAGCTGCTGCGCGTGTGCCACCTAAGTACGCCCAGCTCGCCCTGTCCATCGAGACGATGCTGGACTTGTCCACGCTGTCACTCGAGGACGTGACGGGGCGGCTGCGCGTGGTGGAGGACCGCGCTCCGGCGGAGAAGCCCAAGCCGCAACTCATGTTGTCGGAGGACGAGTGGGTGGCGAGGATGAAGGAGAAGCGCCGGAATGGCGCGGGCTCATCCAGCGGCGGCGGCGGCGGCAAGAAGGCTGGCAAGGCGCCGGCGGGGAAGAAGAAGGGCAAGAAGAAGTTCACCGATCCCAACGCCTGCCGCAAGTGCGGCGAGGTCGGACATTGGGCTCGGGGATGCCCAAACAATAAGGCGGCGAAGAAAAAGGAGGAGGCGCACCTGGCTCAGGACGATAGCGACGACGAGCAGGCACTCTTGATGGGTGAGTACTGCGCTCTGCAGGAAAGCGAAACAGGGGCTGGCGGAGCGGGAGCAGGGGGACCGCGGCGCAGACCGTCGAACTTGACGGCCGCGGCGCAGCTCACCCGGGCGCGGTCGGCGACGAAGGAGCAGCGGTGGTACCTCGACTCCGGTGCGAGCAACCATATGACTGGCTGCCACACTGCCTTCACCGACCTCGACACGAACAAGACCGGTTCGGTCAAGTTCGGGGATGGATCGAGGGTGGACATCCGAGGCCAAGGCACGGCCGTCATCCGGTGCCGGAACAGGGAGCAGCACACGTTGACGGACATGTATTTCATTCCCCAGGTCCGCTCGAGCATCGTCAGTCTAGGACAGCTTGACGAGCGTGGGGCGAAAGTGCTGATTCGAGACGGCGTGCTGCGAATCAAGGACAAGGAGCGGCGTCTTCTCGCCAAGGTAACGCGCTCCAAGAATCGCCTCTACCTTCTCGATCTGAAGGTGGAGCACCCTGTGTGCTTGGCGGCAGCGTGCACGCAGGAGCCGTGGCTGTGGCATGGCCGGTTCGGCCACCTAAGCTTTGACGCTCTTGGACGGCTCGGGAAGATGGTGACCGGGCTGCCAAGGATCGAGCATGCCGGGGAGCTGTGCGATAGCTGTCTGGCAGGAAAGCAGAGGCGGCTGCCGTTCCCGAAAACGGCAAGGTACCGCGCATCGGACCCCCTCGAGTTGGTCCAGGGGGACCTCTGCGGTCCAATCACGCCAGCGACGCAAGGCGAATGGAGGTACTTCCTCCTGCTCGTGGATGACTACAGTCGCTACATGTGGCTGCAGCTCCTGACGAGCAAGAGCGATGCGGCGGACGCTATCAAGCGCTTCAAGGCGCGGGCGGAGGCTGAGTGCGGCAAGCAGCTGCGGGTGCTCCGGACCGACCGCGGCGGTGAGTTCACGGCACTCGAGTTCGTCGAGTACTGCGTCGAGGAGGGGGTGGGTCGACACCTCACGACACCCTACTCACCACAGCAAAACGGCGTCGTGGAGCGCCGGAATCAGACCATCGTCGGCATGGCACGCTCGATGATGAAGGCGAAGCGGATGCCAGCGGCGTTCTGGGGAGAGGCGGTCACTACCGCCATGCACATCCTCAACCGGTCGCCAACCAAAGCTTTCGAGGGGAAAAACGCCGTACGAGGCGTGGCACGGGCGTAAACCTAATGTCTCGTACCTGCGCACGTTCGGCTGCATCGGTCATGTGAAGACCATCAAGCCGGGCCTCGGGAAGCTGGAAGACAGGAGCACGCGCAAGGTGTTCCTCGGATACGAGGAGGGGTCGAAGGCCTATCGGCTATATGACCCGATCCGCGGGAAAGAAGCCGTGTCCCGGGATGTGGTTTTCGACGAGGCAGCGTCGTGGACCCGGGACAGGCCGGACATGGAGGGCCTCGAGCAAGGCGGCGGTGGACTCAGTGATACGTTCGTCGTTGAACGGATGATTATCCACGGCCATGGCGAGGCTGTGGGTGCTCCGGG
This sequence comes from Themeda triandra, assembly GCA_018135685.1. Taxonomy (NCBI): domain Eukaryota; kingdom Viridiplantae; phylum Streptophyta; class Magnoliopsida; order Poales; family Poaceae; genus Themeda; species Themeda triandra. Next base: position 13,257 of record JAENPR010002307.1, read on the forward strand.
GACCGGGGAAGCCGGAGCGGTGGAATCCACGACGGGAGAGGCAGAGGAACCTACGGCGGCTGAGGCGGAGGAGCCGTCCAGACCGCACGGAGCAGGGGCCCCTGCACTCGTCCACACTGGTTCTCGTATCCGACCAAGGTGCCTCGACCGCTGTCCAGGCGAAGGCCTCGATCGCTTGAGGGGGAATCTCGTCCGGGATTCGGCAGGGCTCGACCGCTCGTTAGGCGATCACGACCACGAGGGGTACCTCGATCGGGCGGTTTCTATGGAGGGTCGAGCAGGATCGGCCTCGACCGATCGACGGGTGGCCTCGACCGATCGACGGGTGGCCTCGATTGAACGGTCGACCTCTACCCAACGGTCGGCCTCGACCCGTCATGATCGAGGGGCGGTCTTGATGGCAACTGCAATCACGGGAGAGGGCCCGACCGTGGGACAGTGGCTCTCGACCGAGGGGCAGGCAGCCTCAATTGCGCCGGGGGGTCCGACCGCGCGACCAGCAGGCTCGACCGTCAGAGGAGTCTCGACCGCAAACCAGGAGGGCTCGACCGTGGGGCAGCAGGCCTCGACTCCGATCGAGGGGGCCTCGACTGTGAAGGTGCGGGCGGCCTCGACCTCAACCGCGAGTCGAGGGGGCTCGACCGTGGAGCAGACAGCTCGACCGCGTGGGGGGCCTCGACCCCGACCGCGGGAGCGGACGGCTCGAACACGCGGGGGGCCTCGATCCCGAGCGCGGGAGCGGGGGGCCTCGACCGCGAGGGCGACACCAACCGTGAGTGGGGCGGATCGAGCGGAAGGCAGCAGGCCTCGACTGCCGTCGAGGAGGTCTCGAATGACGGAGATTTTTCATTGCGAACGACCCTACCTCGAAGGACTACGGTGGCAACCATCGAGTATGCGGCGCCACCGTCGGACATCTCAGAGTTTGTGGATGCATACCCCGAAGGGGAGGAGGTCCGTTTTCATCGCGTGGATGACGTCGTGCTCGATACGATGGTGCCCGGACTGGCGGCGCGGACCCTCGACGACGACAATACTCTGCTTCTGATGAGTGCAGAGGAACCGAACACATTCGCTACTGTGGAGCGCGACGCGGCGTGGCGGAAGGCGATGCTGAAGGAGATGAAGGCCATCGAGGAGAACAAGACCTGGGAACTAGTCGACCCGCTGGCGGGTTGCCGACCGATCGGACTCAAGTGGGTCTTCAAGGTGAAGCGGGATGAGCGCGGGGCCGTGGTGAAACACAAGGCATGCCTCGTCGCTCGAGGGTTCGTGCAGCGCGAAGGGGTCGACTTCGAGGAGGTCTTTGCCCCCGTCGCACACATGGAGTCGGTACGACTCCTACTCGCCCTCGCCGCTGCCAAGGAGTGGCAGGTTCACCACCTCGATGTAAAGTCAGCGTTCCTCAACGGGGACCTGGCCGAAACGGTCTACGTCAAGCAGGCGCCGGGGTTCGTCGTCAAGGGAGCGGAGAAGAAGGTGCTACGCCTGTGCAAGGCCCTCTACGGTCTGCATCAGGCACCACGGGCATGGAACGCCAAGCTCGATGCCACCATGGCTGAGCTCGGGTTCGGGAGATGCGCCACGGAGCACGCACTGTACACCCGCCGACGGGGGAAGGAGCATCTCATCGTCGGGGTGTACGTGGACGACCTCATCGTCACTGGCGCGTGGGCTCAGGACATCGCCAATTTCAAGGAGGAGATGGCCGCGCGATTCCGGATGAGCGATTTGGGTACCCTGTCATACTACCTCGGTATCGAGGTGATACAGGGGGAGGACGCCATCAGACTGGGGCAGCGCGCCTATGCGCAGAAGCTGCTCGAGCGGGCGGGCATGGCAGGCTGCAAGGCAGTAGCCACTCCAATGGAGGAGCGCATCAAGCTCTCGAGGGAGAGCACCGCGGCGAAGGTGGACGCTACGCTTTACCGGAGCATCGTCGGCGGGCTGCGCTGGCTAACTCACACAAGGCCGGACATCGCGTTCGCGGTGGGCTATGTGAGCAGGTTCATGGAGGATCCATCGGAGGACCACTGGACGGCGGTCAAGCGCTTGCTGCACTACATCCAGGGTACGGTGGAGTGGGGAATCGTCTTCCCTAAGCGCAGCGGGCTTCAGCTGTCGGTGTTTAGCGAAGCACCGCCGGAGACCAAGGAGGGTGCGCCGGGACTCACGGCGTTCAGTGTCGCGGACATGGCGGGCGATGTGGACGGGCGGCGGAGCACTGCCGGCGTGCTTGTCTTTCTCGGCGGAGCGCCGATCGCCTGGCAGTCGCTGAAGCAGAAGATGGTGGCTTTTTCCACCTGTGAAGCGGAGTATGTGGCTGCGGCCATGGCGGCGTGCCAGGTGGTCTGGCTGCGACTGTTGCTGAGCGAGCTCACTGGTGTCGAGGCTCGGCCACCGGCGCTCAAGGTGGATAACCAGCCAGCAATTGCGCTGGCAAAGAATCCCGTCCTCCATGATAGGAGCAAGCATATCGATGTGAAGTTCCACTCCCTTCGAGACTGCATCGATGGAGGACAGATCATCGTCGAGTTCGTCGACACTGGCCGGCAGCTCGCTGACATCCTCACCAAGTCACTCGGGCGTCTTCGGTTCGAGGAGCTAAGGAAGATGATTGGCATGGTCAAGGTCTAGGGCTAGCAGCAGGATTAGGGGAAGATTGTTAGACATAATCTGCTGCCATCCCATCCCTCTGTTCACAGCATGGTCAAGGACATGGAGGTCACCTCGTGTTGAGGCAGGCCATGCCCTGGTCTTCTTCCTGTAGCAGCATGGCATTAGGTCGTTCAAATAGTAGAGGCATGCTCACCCACGTCTTCTGGGTGATGCTAGCATAGTACTAGGAATAGTTAGGTACTGTAGCCATGCCTCGTGTACCCGATAGTGGGTGAGGTCTGTATATAAATTCTATGCAATGCAATGGAGACGGCAGCTTCTTGCAACCATATTCAGTCTTTGTTCTCCGCCAACGCAGAGACAGTGGGTGAGCTCTGTGTGTGTGTTCGGAGCTCTGCTCGTACCCTTCCTTGGTTCAAGGGAGGCCTCGAGGGGTAGGGTCGAGCAGGAGCTACTCGCCCCATCGGTGCTAGGTCCTAGCGCCAACATAAACTACCTCATCATGGCAGCGATTAACTTTTTTACCAGTTTAGTAGTTTTTAGCTGTTTCTTCCAAATTTCCTTTTCAATCCATTTTTCCATATAGTATGTGATTAAACAAATGTGTATCATGGTTGTACTTTTTTTAGAACCACTCATTATCAGTGCACTGTAAGCAATTGACATGCTTGGAAATAATGGTTGTTACGGTTGGGAATGTACTTCTATTTTTATTTGGGTGAGGCTGTGATGCTTATGATTTATGTCTATGCCTAATTATCATTTTATCAACTGTGATTTATTTGTCCTAGGTGTCCAGTTTTATAGGGGATATGCTGCTGAAATTTTAAATAATCTTTGGACTTAGTGAGTTTCTTTATGCTTAGGGTAGCCTCCCGGATTTGATTCCAACGGGGTGTTACATTTGGTATTCAGAGCTTAGGTTAGAATAGTAAAAAGCTTAAAAATGAAATAGATTAAAAAAACTTGACACACTTTTACACTATAGGATGGATTGCATGGGTTGCATTGCATTTGCGCTTTCGTTGTTTTTCCTTGTATTTCTTGTGTGGATATGATAATATGTTCTTGATTGAGTTCTTGTTTTGGTGGATTATGGCTATGCCGCCGAGAAGTTCTTATGTACGTACCATGACCGTTGTCTTAAATTGTAGTGTTATGTATTGGTGCGTCTTTGCCCTAAAAGGCTTATAGTGTCATGTTCCTAGTAGGACTGCTAGTTGGTTTTGTCTCATTCGTTTCTAGCAAGCAAAATCTATCCACATGTTATCTTGGAAGGTTGGAAGGCCTTTTTTTCTTGAAAGTTAGTGACACAATTTGTTGGATTTCTTTGATACTTGTTGAACCTCGTACAACTAGTAAGAATAATAAATAAGAGTTGAATATTGGTGTTGGATGTTAATCAAGAGACAAGAGAGTGGACATGAGTTTGTGGTTAAGGAAAAGAAGAGAAAGTTCCTAGAGATGTTGAAGAATTACCTTACTTTTCAATTATCTTAATGGGCTTTAATGCAAGAGCTGTGGGTTCCTCAATGCCTACTCACATGGAACCCTCTGCATCTTTTTCATCCTTCCTAGTGTCTTTTGTGATGAAGTTAACATTTCCATAGTTCAACTTTGTATTCCTTGCTTCCACCAAGTCGATTATCGTTCCAACCATGAGTTCTTACTCATGACTTATATCTCTTCGTAAAGTTTTTCATGACTTGCCCTCTCTTGGAATTCAATATATTACCTCATCTCTCTCTGTTAACCCATTATCCTTTAGAGTAATAGAAAGATCTAATGGAAGGTTGCTATAGAGTGCTATAGTGTTTTAGCCAATGTCCATTTGATTTCTCTTATTGGTTTTATATATGTATCAAGGAAACTATACCAAGTATGAGTGGGTTATGTTTGATCTATCTAGTCTAATATGGAGTGTGAGTAGTATGTGCAGTGGATGGCCCGATCAACCATACCATTGGTTCATATTATCCACACCAACCATAGTGGAGTAATGGATCCAAACATTTTTCCCTTATACGTTCCTCAAGAGTTCCTCACCATTTTGTGCAAAGAAAGGGAGCGAGTGGTATTGGATCATGTGTGGTGCTCGAGACATCATTTCATAGTTTGAAGCTTCCCTTGCTAGTAAATGACCATAAAAATTGCGGTATGATTGTTATTAATCTTGTTTTTTCGTCGAGATGAGCGTACCATGGTCCATGAATCTTATACCCTAGGTTTGGCGAATGGTTAGGATAATCTATCAAATGGAACTTGTGATATGCCATTATCTATATTTCACAAGATTGGGTTGCTCTAGACTGCTTCTATAAGAAGATATCTTTGAATCATTTGATCAAGAATGACATGTTGGCTATCTAATAGTACTTCTTATTCTCTTTTGTGGATGTCAAGTTTACCTTCTAGTCATCTTTCCCCGAAGAGTGGATCTCTCTTGACTTTAGTGGAAGTCACTTGTGATTGAAAAAATTCACTAATGTTTTTTTCATAGCTAGTTCCGAGAACGTTTGCTAAGTGTGAGTCACCATTACATATTGATCTTGTACCCAGTAGGCCGGTACTTGACAAGTTTTGTTTTTCCTTTTAAAGAGTTGAGGAACTATCGGATGATCCAGTGTCCAAGATGCCAATCAAGTGTAGTGTGTACCATGTAAATCTCTTTGTAAGAAGAAGGGGAAAGCTGCTGCACGAATGTGGATTGCTTTGGATTAAATGCGTTGACTATCAAGAATATCCACCGCCATGTACCTTTGATATGTTTGATTATCTGAAAGGTGTTTGGGTGTTCACCATTATTGATCTACAGTCTAGTTAGAATCAGATTCTGGTAAAAAGGAGGATATTGAGAAGAAAATGTTTTGTGACCATGTATGGGCCTTATGAATTTAGAGTCATATATATCTTTTGGATTGACCAATGCACCTCTTTAAGAGATAATGGACAACATAGTCTCTAAATGTGATCAATTTTTGGTGGAATCATTGAAGATGACATACTCATCCTATCAAAACCAAATGAAGAGCATGAGCAACATTAATGATGGTACACTAGATCTTGTGGGATAATAAAGTTTATGCCAAGTTGAAGAAGTGTGAATTTTGGCCTTTTGAAGTTAGTTTCTTGGGGAATGTTATTATTAATGATAAAGGTATCTTTGTTGATCCAAGCAAGGTTTCTATGGTAGTTGATTGGAAAAGACCTTCCAAGAGGTGAGAAATTTCTTTGGTGTGGCTAGTTATTATTGAAGATTGGAAGGATTTATATATCCATAATTGCTAAATTGTTATCCATGCTCACACATAAGAATGTGAAGTTTGAACGAGCTCGTGAGTAAGAATGTAGTTTAAGTATTAGTTTAGGAACCGGTCACTACTTAAGTTCTCACCATTCTTGAGCCACTAAGTGTTTACTACGTATTGAGATGCTTCCATAGTTCTATATGGGTATGTCTTTGTGCAGAGAAGGTGATTGCTTCTGCATCACGACAGTTTTGATAGGAACTATTCTACTTAAGATCTAGAGAGCTTGCTGCAATTGTGTTTGCTTTGAAGATATAGAGGCATTGCCTTAAGATGATTCTGGTGATAGATCACTGACTATAAGAGTTTGAAGTACATTTTTACTCAAAAGGATTTAAATTTGAGACAAAGAAGGTGGTTAGAGCTAATCAAGGATTATGATATTGCCATCTAGTATACACTAGTTAGAGCCAATGCTAGGGCTGATATTTGAGTTATTAGACTATGCCCGCCATTTTTTTATTTGATAACCTAGTTTGAATATATGGATCTTTCATATTTTTATGTGGGAGACAAGGCTATACTCGAGAACATCATATCTAGGAAAGTGTTGAAGACACTACAACTTGATCGATTGCTACAAGATGTGAAGAAGCGTATTATGGATGGTAGAATTGGAGATTTTAGATTGAATGCATCAAAAGCTACCCGATTTCATGGACGCCTTTGTTTAGCAAAAAGGATGAAGACAAGTAAGATATCCTTTGAAGGCATATATTTAATACCAAGTACACCCTTGTGAGAATAAGATGTATTGAGGTTTGAATAAGAGCTATTGGGGAAGTGGATCCAAGTGGTTTTGGAGAAGTATCTAGGATCATGTGGAGTATGCCAATAAGATAAGGTCGAGCTGCGTGTGACAATGAGATAAGTCGAGTGTAAATGTCCAGCTCAAATCTACAATCCTTAGGCTCCTGTATGGCCTGACGATAGCATTGTTATGGATCTTATTGTTGGCATACCATATACTTCCAAAGGGGAAATGCTATATTTCAATTTTCTTTGGTTGTGCGGAGTGACCCACATAATTGTTTCCCATATGGCTGCTAAGATTGTTTCCATACTCCGATACAGCTTACAAATGGATTTGGATACTGATGTGATTCTAAGTACCGCATTTCATCGTCAAATGGATGGCCAATTTGAATCCACAATTCAAACCATTGAGGATATGCCAAGATTATGTGTTTAGACACGAAAAGGTTGTTGGGAGGAGTATTTGCCTCTTATGGAGTTTGCTTACAATAATAGTTACCATGCTAGCATTCGTTGCGCGCCTTTTGATGCCCTTTATGGAAGTGCAGGTCACCAGTTTGTTGGGAAGCGGTGGGTAAAAAAAGGGCAGTTCTCGGACCGGATTGGGTTCTAAGGACGACTGAGCATGTTGCTAAAATTAGGCAACATATGCTAGTTGCGCATAGCAGGAAGAAAAGCTATGCTGATGTGAGAAGGCGAGACTTGGAGTTTCATGTTGGGGATCAAGTACTTTTGAAGGTTTCTCCTAATAAAGGTGTAGTGAGATTTGGGGTTAAAGGAAAGCTTAGCCCAAGGTATATTGGTCCTTTTTCAATAGTGGAACGTGTTGGAAAGTTGGCGTACAGGTTGGAGCCACCTAATTCTATGAATGGGTGCATAATGTATTTCATGTTTCCATGCTGAGAAAATACCTACGAGATCTAGAACAACATATGACCTTGGAACCCAAAACCATCGAGGAAGACTTGACCTTTGAGGCTCGTCATGTAAGAATTCTGGAGGAGTCTGAAAAAGTATTGCGAGGAAAGACGAAGATTCTTTGGACTAACTAGACGGAGCGAGAATCGACTTGGGAGCTCGAGTCGCGTATGCGGGAGAAATACCTGGAGTTCTTCTCATCTAGTGAGTAAAGTGCTTCCTTGTTCCATTTACATGAATTTCTCCTTAAGAGTAGTTAAAAATAAAGAATTCGAGGATGAATTCTGTTGAAGGAGGGGAGAATGTAATACCCTGATTTTTTTTAAAATAAATAAAATCATGTTGATCAAGTGGAATAAAGATCGGATGAAAAAGTTGACATTTTAAATTATGGGTCATATGGAAGATCAGAGACCTTGGTTGCATAGATCTCGTCGAAAGGAATTTGTTTGACTACCAACATGTTTCATTTGGGAACCGAATGAATTTTTAACGGAGTCGTCAAATATGGACCGTTGGATATAGCTTAGGTTTTCTTTTTTTTTTTCCCCTAAATTTAGAAAGGAATAGGAGACCGACGCCTTGCCTGGCACCGCATCACTTCACCTCCCTGATCCGTTTCTATCGCGGCCGTAACTCCTCAATCTTTCTTCCCCAAACCTACGCGCCGCCATCTTCTGGTTAGCGCTACCTCATCCTCACCTGTGTCGCCATCGAACCTGAGGCAAGCGTCTGCTGCAGTTTGGGGCGGCGACCTGTCCTGGGGGTTCATCTCACCTACGGCAAGGGAGCATCCCGGGAAGGAGCTCGTGATCCAGTTCCTGCTGCTCCAGTCTGGCGTACGGCTCAATGGCATATCCAAATAGGTATCCATCAGTACGTGCTTTGCTAATGATTACCTAGGCCTGATTGGTCAGGTTCAGTAAACGTCTATTGAGACTGGTGATCTGTTCACCGAGTGATACAATTTCTAGTGAAACTAGTAGTTTTCTTAATTTGATAGGGAAACTAGTAGTTAGTTTCACATATCTACTCTTGCTAGTAGGTAACCCCGCGCGAAGCGCGGGCAGCAAACTGGCAATATACATGATGTACAACAGAAGTAGATGCAGTGGGAAAGGCGGTGTTATAAACTGTTTATGTTTGAAAACATATTCCTTGTATTCCAATATGTTTGCGCAGGCTGTAAATGCAGGAGGAATAAGTACGTTTTTTTTGGGGAAAGGGGTGAAGTTCGTAGCACTATAAGCCTTTGCTAGGCTGGTGACAGGTTTTGATGAAGCCCAATATGGTCTGTTCATAGGAAAGATCAATTTATGAATGGAGAAATGTTAAAAAAATACAGTACGTAAGAGTGCAGAGATGAGTCAGATGAATATCCAGTAAAGAATAAGGCAACAGGAGTATAACGAAGCTGAGGATCTGCATAATGATGGAATCAACATGACAATGGCCTTCTTCTCAATGACATAATTGTTTAAATCTTAAATGTGCCAACCAAATATGTGACTGACAACTATATGATCAGCATGACGTTGTCATCATAAGCATTGAGAAGCCAGATCAGTAGCACCATAACACAAAGGGAATAGAACCACCTGTCCACGTGCATCATCAGCTTAGCTTAGGAAGCTTAGTTGGTTATGCATCGAATGTATTAAGAAAAAATGGTAATTTTGAGGGAGAATACTTACATATGCCGTTCCCTGTTCACCAAGTATGACAAACCGAGGATGTGAACTACCTGTAGCCAATCGGTGAAACCATTGTTTATAGTATATATAGTTCGGTTTTTGTTAGCTTTTTTTTTTTTGAAAATGCATAGCTATTTGTTACCTTGCTTAAAACATATTTAATAAGATGAACTTATATCTATACTAATAGTAAGATACTAGGCAGTTCCCCCGCGCAATGCGCGGGAGCGAGCTTAGAATAGCATATTACATGTTTATGTGTATCAAACAAAATGATCATAAATGCTTGAAGTTACATGGTTATATTCTAAGCCTACACTGAAGGATGCTGGATTTTGGAGGCAGTTGCTGCTGTTATAGAAGTCCAAAGAATGGAAGCATTAGAATATCATCAGAGGGTATGCAGTACTGACGACGGCGCAATGGCAGCTATCGCGTTACAGATGACGAATTGCAAAGTGAAATAGTTGGCCGAGCGGTTACCTCACGCAGAGATGAAAGGGAGCTGGGAGCAAGCCGCAGGCACGGCCATCGGTGATGCAAGTGCGGAGGAGTTTGGCCTGAGATCTTGCTGGACAACTCCAGTGGGCTACATGATGGTGGACGTGGCCTCCCCGACGACGGAAATCAACAGATGGCGGAGCATAGGGCCAGATGGGGTTTGGAGGAGGGCGGCGTACCCCGGGAGCTGCAGGTAGCCTGGGATGCGGGGCAGTTGCCCCGGCGACGGGAAATCAGCAGGTGGCGAAGCCCAGGGCCGGGCGGGTGGGATTTGGTGGAGGCAGCGCTCCCTGGGGACGGCAGGTAGCATGCGAGGCGGTGGCGACGGCGCGTAGCACGGGCGGGCGCTGGAGGTCGCGAGGCGGCAAAGGGAATAGAACCACCTGTCCACGTGCATCATCAGCTTAGCTTAGGAAGCTTAGTTGGTTATGCATCGAATGTATTAAGAAAAAATGGTAATTTTGAGGGAGAATACTTACATATGCCGTTCCCTGTTCACCAAGTATGACAAACCGAGGATGTGAACTACCTGTAGCCAATCGGTGAAACCATTGTTTATAGAGCAATTGGGTCACATACTTGCCGTGTTGCAGCAGGCCAGCAGCATCGAGGATCAAACATCATCAGGATACCAATTGTATATTGAGCAACCTAACAACTGGAGATAATCAATAATAATAAAATTTGGGTTGGAGCTAGAAACATTGAATTGGAAGTGAATCAAGTTTAAAGATATCCAATATATGTGATGCACACATGAACAGGTTGGTATATTTTTCAAGAAAATTTTGTTCTCGTATGAACAAATGTTATAGAGCAGGAAAACATGAAGTGGTTATTTATCGCAGCTATGACAGGGAAACAAATTTTTTTTTTGTATAAGAAAAAATAGAGGATGAGGAGCCGTACGCATTGGTGTCACAGGAAACCTCATCTGCTTTTCCTGCATTCATCCATATGGCAGAGATCTGAAACCGATTGTAGAGGAGAAAGTATGGAAAGAAATTGCATTCGTCAGATTGCAAAACTGGCGCAGTCCAATCGCGGAGTGGGAGACGACTTGTTGATGAACTCACCACGGTTGGTCTGAATGGAGATGAGGATGAGCAGCTCGTGAGCTCAACGCCTCCATCCCAGCACGCTGCTCCGGGGCCAGCCAGCGGCGGCGTCGGCGTCGGCGCTGCTGCTGCGGGGTGGTGCGACGGAGGGAGGGGCTGCTCCGGGGAGAGCGCAGATGGCGCGCCAGGTAAGGTTTATGGTAGATTCATCCGTCTAAGGCGAGCTGCACTGGGTACGCAAGAGCCTCCGTAAAAGCTTCCTGCAGTAGATATTTACCGGAAACAAAGCTGCACCGGGCTACGCAGAAGCCTCCGCAAAAGCTCCGTGCCCGGTAAATCTAGCGCCTTGCAGTTCGGCCGGTAAAGGACGTGTGCGGTCCCACCTTGGCCGGCAAGACAGAGACACAATTACGCGCACGTTCACGAGAGAGAGGAAGGAGGAGGAAAGAGAAAAAGGAATCTAATAAGTGGGCTCCACTATTTCATCTAGATAAAAAATGCTATAAATCACAAACTAAAATATAAAATTAAATTCGATTACACCATTAGATTCGTTTCAATAAATCTTTCAAAACTAGATCTCACATGGATATATTTAGATAAAGTGATGAGTGGGCCACACTTGGATAAAGGATGCTATAAAGGATGGATGAGTGCGGAAGAGATTGTTACGGAGGAGAGAATCTTGCTGACTAGGATGTATAAAGGAGAGAAATAGAGGAATGTGAGTGCAGATGGTCTAAGACTATCCGCACTCATGTTCCTTTAAATTCCTCCTCTAAAAGGAATATTCCATCCTGGTCAGCAATACTCTCTCCTCTATACCACTTTCTCCCGCACCCATTCATCCTTTACATCTCTCCTTTATATCAGTGGACCCCACATGTCAGTTTTTTTCCTATTTTTTTTCCCACCGACACCCTCCCTCCCATTCTCTCTCTCTCCTCTATCCTTTCCCCTTCTCTTCCCTCTCGTCGCCGCCTGCACCAAAGCCATGGCGGGCGGAGCTCCGCACGACGGCGGCCGGCCGCCGGAGCACGGCACGACGTACTCTCTCCCCCGGGCCCTCTCACCCCTCGTTTCCTCCTCCGGCCCCATCCCCTCCTCCGCCCGTGCCCTCTCTCTCCCCTTCTTCCTCACCGGCCCTCTTCCGCCATGGACGCCGCCGGCCCTTCATCTCCGGCCGGGCGAGCAGGGCGAGCCGGCCATCCAGCTCCTCCAGCGCAGGGGCGGGCTCTTCTCCCTCCGGCGGGCGCGGGCGAGCAGAGCAGGCCGGCGGCGCGCGGGAGAAGAGCAGGCCGGCGGCGCGGTGAGGACGGCGAGGAGGGGTGCAGGGGGCTCGCCGGAGGACGCGCGGCTCCCCCCAGCGACGCCGCCGGCCCCCGCCACCCCGCCCCCCGTGGCCGCTCTCGTGGAGGTGGCCCGCTGCGGGCCTACGCGCGCGGCCGGCGAGCTCGCGGGCGGGCCAGTGCTGGCGGCTCCTTCTCCGGCTCCGGCGAGCCGCCCTGCCCGGCCTCTCTCTCCCCCCTTCTCCTCCCTGCTCGCGGGCTCCGTCCTTCTCTCTCCTCGAGCGGGCCCCGCGTCGTCCTTTACCGGGCGTTCCGTACGTCCGCGGCAGTCACAGGATGGGAGCGCGTCCGGAACCATACAGGAGGCCTCCCAGGACCCCGCTGCGGCTGTTTTTCCTGTATCGGTCTCCTGCAGGAGCCGGTGCCGGACACCAGTGCGGATAGTCTAAGGTTGGGGGGCATCCGGCCTACCCACGTCGGATTGCCACCGTGGAGCTACGTCGATGCCTGCGTGGACTTGCTTTGTCCAATGCCCAGCTAGCGCATGGCTTTAGTCGATTGGTCAGCCCTTCTCGCAAACGTCGCCATGCGTGTGCACATCTGATTGGGCCGTCCGTGGGTCGGCCATTTAATTCCTCTGCCTACCTTCGCGGCCATCTCCTTCTCCTCCGTTCTTTCAGCTTCCGAGAGCTTGCATCGCCTTCGTTCTTGCCGTCGTCACCGTCGTTCTTGCCGCTGTCTCCATCGTCGATCCGACCGCGGGTCCCTCCCGATGGACGACGGTGACAGCGACGGGCATGAGGCGACGATGCCTCCTGCGGGCGGCGCACCGGCGAGTACGGGCCCTCTCCCTTCCCCTACTCCCCGCGCGGCACGACGTGGCATGGCCGGCGGCCGGCGCGCGCGTCACGGCGGGGCACGTCCTCGCGCCACTGGCCGCTGAGCCCACTCCCCTCCCGGCGCGACCTCCTGCAGACGGTCAGCGTGCCTCTTCTCTCCCTTGATCCGTCTACTCGTTGATTTACCCCGTCTCTCTCTCCTTACTCTATGTGGTGAATCTATGCCAGGTGCACGATTTCTCGTTGGATGGGCAATTAGGAGGTGGTGAATCCTTGTTGATTGAGGCAATACAGTAAGTTAATGTTGATTTTACCCTACATTTATTGTTATCCCCTTTTCTCCATTGTGGAGATGTCAGATCTTCTAATTTGGCTAATTAAGATTCCTACTTGGACTGATGGTATTTTGGCATTCCTCCTTAGGTCACAAAACTCTGCTCTTTACACTTCCTGTTATTCATTCCTCATCCAATTGACGATTGAGGTAATATTTATCACCTGTGACCTTTTTGTTTTCGGTTTATGTTCGTTCTCTAATTTTCATCCAGTTCTTAATGAGGGAATAAGTTCTTGTTGGTAACAGAAGCCACCATTTGATTTCTGCTGAGCTGGCAATATTTACAATGCTAAAGCATTGCCATTTTCATTGCTGATGTTGTCGCTTTGTCTTATGCAACAGAACATGCTCTACGTTCTGCTGAAGTTTTAAGCTATATTGCCGTTCTTGTTGTCAAGTCTGAACTAAAACCTCAACTATTCGAGTGCCATTTAGCCATACAAAGCGGCTGGGGTCGCCGGCTTTTGAGGCTATGCAAATATAAAGTGGCTTTCGAAGAAGGCATCAGGTCTTTCAAGGCAAGTTCTTCTATATTGGAGGGTTATCCTAGTTTGCCTGGTACTAATCATATTTGTTTGTGCAGCTCTGTGCAGCTGGATTTGGTCTATAGGATAAAGGTGAATGAGGATAACCTGACCCTGTTTATATAGAGTATTGGTGTGTGCCCTTTGTTCCTTGCAGATTACATGGTGTTTTTGTTAGAGTCATTGGAGTTCAAAAATATAGTTTATTGATTGATACCATTAGTGTGCATCAAGATTGGCATTTTATTATTTGGTTTCTTGTTCCGTTGTATGAGGGTTCCACTCGCTGTGTTTCTATGTTTACATCCATGATATTCGAGGCTTAATTCTGCAATCAATATGTTGTTTTTTTGGATGATCATATTTTGATCTTGTGGTCTTTAAATTTATTTAGGTACATCCTGTTATGAATTATGATTATGGAGTCAATCTGATGGATGAATGCTAGCAAATAGAAATATATTGTACCTGTGTCTCTCTGTTACTTCTTTTGTCAGTTCCTTCATGTGTAAATTAAATTAGATGATAAAGTTGTTCTGTGTTACCAAATCATGGGAAGTTTCCTGATTTATCTTCAGGGTTTTAGGAGGACCATTATTGGAGGGGCAGGATCAATAGGAGGCCATGTACAGACTGATAAGAGCATCTCCAATAACTCCCAATATTAACTTGCTATTCTATATTTTTTAGCAAAAACACAAAATCTCATCTCCAACAACTTGGTATATCCACTTGGTAAAATAGCAACTTGGGAAAAAAGACCCTCCGCGCGCGTAAACATCCGCGCGTACGCCGCGCAGCGTATCGCCCGCCCCGCACCGCAGTTCGCTCGTCCGTCCTCGCTCCGTCCGGCTCGCTCGCCAGCGCAGCACCGCAGCCCCGCCGTTCGATCACCGGTCCGGCTCGCTCGCCGCCGCAGCACTGCAGCCCCGCCGTTCGATCGCCCTCCTCGTTCGATCGCTGTCGCTCGCAGGTTCGTCCTCGTTTCGCACCGCCGTTCGAGTACCCTACGGTGCTCAATATTTTGATGGGAAATGTTTAAAAGTTTCGCTTTTTCGTTACGATCACGTAGGATCAAACCTCACCCGATTTGGTGCAGCCGTTGTCGAGAAATCGCCGGTCAAAGGCGCCACGGTGCTGCGCAGGGACTAAAGCCATGATAGATTTTCTTTTCCGGACTTTTTTGAAAAAGTACCAGACACAAAGAATTATATATATGTCCTTGGTTGATTTCAGGAAAGTTTATGGACTAAACTGAAAAGTGGTCATCTCAGGATTTACCAAGTAGGAATACGGAGTTGTTGGAGAGAGACCTTGTTTTCACTTGGAAAATAATATACCAAGTTGTTATAACACGACATTTACCAAGTGAATTTTATGGAGCTCTTGGAGATGCTCTAACAACATTTGACAAAAGCTAATCTATCGTTGCATGATTCATTCCTAAGGTAAGCAGACTGTGCACCTACTCTTATCCAATCCCCCCCCCCCCTCCCCCTCCACCCCCCCCCCCCCCTTCTATATTGCAGTCTTCATTGTGCTTCTACTTTTCTCTGTTTTTTGTGCTCTGTATTCCTAAGGTAACCCTGTAGCCAGGACCAAGACAATGATGCCGTGCCCTTCAAATCCTACCAAAGTTTCTTTAGTGTGTATGCCGTCAGGTCATTTGATGTGAGGCCTTATTGCTTTGGTTTTATTGGTACACAATCTTTGCAAGCTTTCCACAAGACCCCAATATTATATCATCGCATTACGAAGGGATGCCAAGTGTTAGCCACTCACTTTTCTGTTGATTTTTCTTGCTTTGGATTTCAGATATGGTTGTTGAACTGGTCTGGTCAGGTTGGCCTTTCTATTTTGCTGTATCAAATTTTTTGTACGGTTTATTCAGCAATAAATATATATTTTATTTGGAGGATCACATTTTGATGTTGTGGTCTTTAGATTTGTTTTGGTTCATCCTGTTATATATGGTACACTACATGAATAAACAATTATAGTTTCACCACTTTAACAATACCATTGGATACGTTCTAATATATGCTCTGCTTACTATTTATTAACTAACATGATCCTTCTGTTATTTTTCCAGGGCTGTGGTACGGCTCCCACTCCCTTATCAAACTTGAAACCAAGGGACGTTCAGCCTGTTATTGTGTTCATGTTATCACAAAATGGAATTTCAGTGGCAGACATGAGAATGGTCCTATTTTGCATGCCGACCTTATTTTAGGTGATGCACAGGTATAAAATTGTACACTACCCTTTTTATAGCTATAGTTTCCATTTGTTTTCTACTTGTGCATATCAACATTTCACACCCCTTCACAGATTTATTGGGTTCTTCTCTGCACTCCAAACTAAACCCTGCATCATCTGATCTAAATGCACTGCTCACCAACATTTTACCATGTACACAGTATGTTGTCACTCAACAAAGAACTGAGTTTTGTTCCAACCATAGGCTTCTACTATGCAGTACCAGATTCTCTAATTATTTTAGCTAACTCACTGAACCGGTTCATCAACTACTACATGTCCACGTTATAGATAGCTTTGCCTTATTTCCATCATACATTATTAGCACTACTGCATGCTCATAGTAATCTGAACCAAAAATAGCTGTGTGTATACGACCCTATGTAGGTACAAGATCTTACTCAAAGTGAAACAGCCTATGAATTACTATCCTAATCTGGTTAGATTAAGTATATTGGAAAATATCCACAGTACCTATTGTTTTGCCCCCTGTATTCCACATAGCTATAGCTTATTTTCAGCACACATAACTATGAGTCTATGACTACTATTTGCATTTATGGTCAAAAAGTAAACGCCATTATAAAGGTCCAGAACAAACTTTAGCGTGATAAAAAGGAGTACAGAAACACTAAGCTTTTGATTCATTGTTTGTTTCAAGTTCCTACTATACCTAGAAAAAAAAACAGTGCATCTTACTCCACATATTCATAGTTATAATTGATATCCTCCCTGTTCCTCTTAATGTACAGGCAACCACCGTTAACAAGATGATTCCTTTCCACTATCCAAACCTCACAATCATCGAAGAATCAGAAGTTCAAGACAGTGTTTCTGCCATACTAGGACGAGCAATAATTGCAAAACTTCCAGAGTCAGGCCGAGGATCAATCGACCATGAGAACATAAAAGATGCAATTCAAGAAGAATTTGAGACAGACATGGACATCCACAAGATCTCTCAATTTTTTCCAGATTACATTATATTGGCGGACTCCCCGGTGAGTTGCAAGTTTCTGCAATTTGAGGAAATCGTTTCTTATGGATTTCCGACTTCTCACATCCAACTTTATAAATCAAACTGTTATAATTCCAGTTCTGCCTTTGCTACTGTATGCAGGATTTCACCAATGAGGAGCAGGATTACTGCAGTGTGTTCTGACAACTCCTTGAATTTGTGCCTTCATAGTTTATTTTGGTACCATTGCTTCCTTAATAAGAGTGCATTCAAATGAGATGTATGCCACAAAATTTAATAGAGGTTCAATAACTCTAATGAGTTGATCAGTGTAACTATTTTGTACAAAAGGAGTGACGTCAATCGTACTGCCAGATAAACTGAAAAACTATTTCAATAGGTTAGACTGCATTTGATTAATCAAGATTGTACTTATTTATAGGTGCAGCGAGCAGCCATTTTTCTCTGTCCAAGTTGTGGTGTGCATACATATGGTTATTAATTATTTGATGGTTCTTTCTGACAACCAAAAAAGCTTTGGCATCTTGACAACCCATTCGTTTAAAAATAACAGTCAGCATGATTTGACAGAAGTGAGCAGGCTAAGTAACAGTGACAATACAAAGATAAAATTTCTTAAATACATTTTAGTTACTCAATATAAAATGGTAGAAGATAGTGCACATATTGATAAATAAATATTTTAGGAAGCTCCAATGGTTTCTACTATTATTGAGCTTTCTTAGATGCAAAAGTAATTGGTTTCTTCATTTTTGGAATCTGGACTGCTTTTTTGCCTTATGACATTTAAACAATTTGGAACCACTTTATTTATTCAGATATTAGGTTTCCAGCGAGTGTAATTTAGTCAGATCATCACTGAACTTATGAAATGCGTCTATATAATATATACTACATTACGATTCCATCTTAAGCTTCTAGGTGCAGTCATTTGCCATCGCGCGCAATGGCGCGCGCAAGTTACTAGTATAGAAGTCAAAGGGGCAAGGAAATAGCCAAGGGAAGATAAAGAGTTCGTGGTCTGTCCTGCTGTCCCAATCTGCGGTATATATGTATATGTATACGCATTTATCTTCCAATTGGTTGGGCACTAGTCGTAGTGTTCAAATATGCAGCAACGAATAGATGAGGGATTGTGCTCAGATTGGATTTGGCAACTGGGGTGAATGGTCTGAGATCAGAGACATGTTGATCGTCATTTAGATAGCTTTGCTAAAGGAAAATATATATACATATACCTATATGCCTAGGCAAATTCAGACTAGTGGTTTTATCAAGCAACGGCGTTTTCTGACAGTAGAACTAACGGTGACTTTTATAATGCTTCTGATTGTGCAGCTCCTCTTCTAGTGGCCGTGTCTTAGCTATAGGTGGAAAAATAATAATAGAAAATAAATTTGAAAGCCATAGCATCAATATTGCTTAAATTATATTATATTTGTTCGAACTACTTTTAGCTTCTAGTCATTATTTTGATTGGGAATCTGGTTGCTCAGGTGGTGGTGGATTTGAGGGCATAACCCAACCTCCTACTCGACACGCCACGTAGCATCGCTAAGACAAGTGCATGACGGACTTATATTTAGGCTTTGTGCCTATTATTCGAGTGTTCTTTTGTATTTAAATGTTTCGAGTGTGATATCTTTTTGGATCATATTCAAGTTCCCGTTTTATGAAATTCAAGTTTCAAATTTTCATTTACATTCAATTCTGGTGCCGGTTTATCCGGAGGTGCAATTTGGTTCTTATATTCAGAGTGTTGGCCCCACTTACTCGGCTTTACCGGTAAATGCTAAGGATGTATTCAGGTGTTGTCCGTTTCATACGGAAACTACTATTCAACTGATGTTCTAGTTATTCGTTCATGGATTCTAACATGAAGTTCGTTCTTCCGGTTCTAATTGTACTTGCTGAGTGTTTTTACTCACCCTTGTGTTTTATTTGATTTTTAGGTACCAAATGACCACGTTATGCATGGGAATAATTGGGAATATTACCTTCATAAGCACAGACAATTAGTTATTTATACTTCATTATTTCACATAGGATTTGTCTCTATAATTGTTTAGTTAGAGGTCAGTTAAATGTTAGTTTGAGATGGTTGTTGCGGTTGGGAATGTACTTCTATTTTTATTTGGGTCAGGCTGTGATGCTTATGAATTATGTCTATGCCTAATTATCACTTTATCAACTGTGATTTATTTGTCCTAGGTGTCCAGTTTTATAGGGGATATGCTGCTAAAATTTTAAATAATCTTTGGACTTAGTGAGTTTCTTTATGCTTAGGTAGCCCCCTGGATTTGATTCCAACGGGGCGTTACAACTACTCCACGTTTGACATCTGGGCTGCCGTGCCATCGCTGCACAGCCACAGGAACTCCCCGTACATGCCCGCTGACAAGCCACCTCGACGGCGCCTCCATAGCCGCCGCCAGAGCGGCTGGGGGATGGGCATTGGCCCACCGGATCCGGCCTCCCCTATAGTAGATCCGGCTGGGGGGGAAGACGGATCCACTTGCCCAAACACCAGAGCCAACCGCGAATGGAGCTTCCGCCACCGTCGCTGCTAGCACCTCCTCACTTTGAATGTTGACAGGAGAAGCCCCGCCGCCAGTGGCGAAGCCAATCACAAAATGACCCTGGTGCACAACTCATATATTATATATAACTTTCTTGAAATATATGGTAAATTTGAAGTTGTTTAGTGGTAAAACATTCTTTTACCACCAGGGAAGTTGTACTTGGCGTCGCCCCTGCCCGCCGCCACCTTCCTCATTGTCACACGGGCCTCCGGCGACCCGCTCGAGCGGGGGCGAGGCAGGGGAGTGGGCATGCGGGTGGCGGCGGAGGGCTCCGCGCAAGTCGCCCTGAGCAGCAGTGATGAGGGGCTCGCGTTCAATATAATTTCTTCCTTGTGTAACTTACAAAAGTTTGATTTTCAGATAACACTAGAAGTTAATTTATTTGGGGATGGATGCAGTACGTGTAAGTTTTAAGTACCGATGGTTTCATTAAAAATTAGGGTGTTAAAACCTTTCACATCACATGATTCTGACTCAATTGAACTTTTATCAACCAGATCTATGGTCATCGGCTGCTAATCCAATATTGGAAAAATGGTACGTGGCCAGCACATAGGACACCTGAGCTGAACAAAAAAAATGCTGAATGGAGTGAGAGTACAAAAACTTCCCGCCTTGATCTGGAATAGAATAACAAAACTATCTGCCATATAGGGCAGACACTGTGACATCGTAGTGACTACTAGATGGTTCTGTAGCCGTGGACGCCTCTTGGTTTCCTACCCTTACATGGAAATACGCTGGGTGCTTAGGTTCTGGCAGTGTCATACTATCACTGGTTAGCATTGCAACCACATGTGACATGGTGGGTCGGTCGGCTGTATTCTCTTGCACACACAATAATGCAATGTTAATACACCTCATCATCTCTATCTTATGACACTCAGTTACCAATGACGCATCCACGAGCTGAAGCCATAGTCCATCTTTCCACAACTGCCATGCCTGCCAAGAGTATGACACAAAATACATATTCAATGGACAAGCCAAAATAAATGTTCACAAATGCCTTTCAAAAAAAACAGAAATCTGGAACAATAATGTTGGTGTTGAAGAGCTTTTCAAATTTTGTCCCTGGAGCGCTTAAAAATCTGTACTTTTCCTAGTTTTGGAAGATTAGAGATTCGCACAATTTGTTGTCTAAATATGAAAATACTTACGTGCCCAATAAGATTGATGAAGTCTCCATAGCCATGGAAATTTGATGTTCTTTTTGCACTTATAATCTCAAGAAGTAGTACACCGTAGCTGAACACATCCGATTTGACTGAGAAAAGGCCCTCTGAAGCATACTCGGGAGCCATATAACCACTGCAAATATATTCATAACAAACTATCATGTCCATAGGATATATTTGGCAAATGTATAGCATTCAGTAATTTTGTGATAAAACCTTACGTACTATGTCCCAACAATCCTTTGAGTGTTTCCCTCAGTGTCATTAGCGCTAAATATTTTTGCAAGCCCAAAATCTGAAATTTTAGGGTTCATTTTGTCGTCCAATAGAATGTTGCTCGCTTTCAGATCTCTATGAACAACACGTAACCGAGAGTGCTTATGCAAATACATAAGCCCTTGTGCTATCCCTTCAATTATGACCAGCCATTTATTCCAATCAAGTAAAGTTCTTCTTGCTTCATCTGCATTCAGTTGTAAATAAATATAGCAGAGAAAACACCAATTTAGAGCCAAAAATCTGTACCATGACATTGCAAGTAGTAGAGTACCGAAGATGTAGAAGTCCAGGCTTTTATTTGGCAAATATTCGTAGATTAATATTTTCTCCTCTCCATGAGAGCAGCATCCCAACAGCCTAACTAGATTAATGTGCTGGAGCTTTGCTACGAGCTGTACTTCAGTTTTGAACTCGGTGAACCCTTGTCCTGAATGTGAAGCAAGTCTCTTAGCTGCTATCTCCAAGCCACTAGTAAATCGACCCTAGAGACAAGTCAAACTTTGCTGTGAGAAAAAGCATAAAAACTTCCATAAAATTTAAGACTATTCCTCAATATGCTTTCTCACTCTATGTGCACATGTTCTTGCGTTCTTGTCTACTACTCTTACCTTGTATACTGGTCCAAAGCCTCCTTGCCCAAGTTTATTTTCCTCTGAGAAGTTGACTGTGGCCTCTAATACTTGTGAAAACTCATACATTGTGAATTCTGAATTTCTTCCATCTAGTCCACAATTTAATTCTTCAGATTCATCAGCGTGCACGCTAGCCTTATTTAGTAATCCTTTAATGAAAAAAAAGTATTCAATGTGACCGTTCATTTAAAAGCATGCAAATAGCAATGAGACTAAGCAGAAGCACAGTGGCATTATATGTATGTCGACAATATATAACTGACCTTTTCTGTAAAACCTTTTGATCCCACATTTAACCGTGCAGGTAAAAATAAGTAGAAGTAGCGGTATCAGGATATACAGAATCGTCAAGCGGCCTATCAAAATGATACGACCACATTACAATATTATAAATATAAAATCTGGTAGAACACATGGCTTGGCTCATATGGGTAACAGAATTACACAAACTACTGATTTAAATTTTCAAGGATGGCTGCAACTAAGCATGCATAGTTTGCATGGTTTATAAGATTGTGTGAAAATTAGTAATCTAGTCGTGCTGTCCTAATAGATTGAATCTAATAATTGTACATGGTATGTGGTGATCAGATGAATCTTAAATGTCGTAAATATATAGTATAGCGTCGAGTGTGTTCAACACTTTAGCAGCACGAAGAAGAGGTAGAATGAAGAATCATAAGTTTAAGTCGTGTATTCAAAGTTAACTCTTATGTTTTTCCAGATCAAAATTAAATCCAAAAAAGTTATAGGTTCTACTATATATAGACAGACAATTTATTTGGCCATTCCACATTTTGATGGTTAATTTTTTTTCCCCCATTGTCGAAAATTGTGGGTCGAAAGCCATTCCTAACCATTTAAACTGCGTCCTCTAATCACAAGTTTTAAGTCCGTCTATCTAAGTTTGTCCAAAGTCAAACTATTAAAAATTTGAGTATCAATATATATCAAAACGTATTACCACAAAAATTATAAGGTTGTATATTATAAACTATTTTATTTAGTAGTTAGTTTACTTGTATATTATACTTACATGGCACCGTTGAATTTTTTTCATATGTTTGAGTATTCCACTATTCAAAAAAAATTGATACACAAACAATGAATTATTGAAGTAACGAAAAGTATTTTTGGTCAAAGTTTGAGAAAAAATTCAATAATGCAATAGATTGAAGTTTTATATATATCGTTAACGGGTTAAAAATTGACTCGGGAAACAGATGATCAAAAGAGTTCAAAGATGGCAGGACGAATACGGTGTGCTTACTCTTGCTTTTGTGATTGGGCTTGGCCATTTGCGGCACAACACCGCCGGCCGGCGGCACGATGCGCCACATGGGCTCACCGCCGTAGAACAGAACCGTGTCATACCTCACGTTACACCGCACAGACATGACCCGACCTCCCTGTTTCCCGGCGAGGTTGCTCGTCGCCGTCTCGGAAACAGAGCTGAGGCAGTCCCAGCAGACGCTCGGCGTCAGGTCCGGCGTGCACTGCGCCAGCGAGTACAGAGGCGGGTAGGCGCCGCCGACGTCCATCCGCGCCGTGGCATACCTCCTCGTCGAGTTGAACGCCGCGTACCGGGCCGTCTCGCGCAGCAGCGCCGTGACGGTGCTCCTGACGGCGGCGACGCTGCCGGCGTCGCCAGGGTTCCAGCTGGGGAGAACCGGGACGGCGGCGTCCTGTGCGTTCATCTCGGTCAGCGCGTTGCCGCCGGTGCTGGGGGTGCTTACGTATCTGTTATAGTCCAGGCCGGAGTAGCGGAGGAGGCATGCGTCGTAGAAGACGATGGCCTCCTTGCTGCGCGGGCACAGCCGCCGCGCGGCCGGGAACGCTGCCTCGATGCAGGCCGTGCAGCTGGAGGCGTTGACGTCGCCCCGGCAGAGCGCGAGGCCGTAGACGGTGTCTGGGGCGGCGCCGACGGAGTCCATGGCGAAGAGGAGTGGCGTGGAGGATGCCTTGGTAGGGAGCACGGCGGATAGGCTCTCGATGTTGGCTTGGTACGTGCTGTTGAGAGAGTAATCGCCGGTGTCCTCGCAGATCCCAGGGGGCTCCGCAGTGCTGGTCGTTGCCCATGCCAAGACGAGGATAAGGAAGATGATCATGGCTGCAGAGGAATGCTTCTTTAGCAAAAGTTTGTTACGGTCTATACATTCAGTCCGTATATGTGTGTTATTGCAAACCTACAATTCAAATCAATCACATGGATTGACTCATCATTTTCCTGAAAGGTTTGGCTCAGCTACAGAGGTCCAGGTTAATGAGTTTTGTTGAAATTCAAGTCTTCATTCAAAGTCTTTGCAAGACTATAAACAGTGAAAATGAAGACTATGAATAGTGGCCAAATAAATGAAGAGGAGAAAGAATTCAAAAGGTTCAAACACTGTAGAAGTTTGTATCCATTCAATGTTACCCTCTATAAAAGGGAAATCACTTTCGGCTGATGTAACAAGTGAAAAGTGAACACAAAAAAGCTCCCTCTTCCTCCCATCTTCCTGTCATTGTGCTTGTGTTCCAGAGTACTTGAGTGCCACCAAAACGAACTCGATTTCTAACACCATAAAACCCACGGAAGAATTTGTTGCGATGAAGACCATATTCAGAAACACAGAATCGTTTCGAATATGGCATGACCGCTTGGGTCATCCTAGGTTGAGTATGATGAGAAGAATCGTCAACAATTCTGCTGGCCATGACGTCAGAGGCTTCCCTAATCCTGAAGATTTTATTTGCACCATATGTGCAAAGGGGAAGCTAACTATCCCTCCTGAAGATTAGGGATGAGTCACCTGTGTTCCTACAAAGGATATAAGGTGACGTTTGTGGACCAATTCAGCCCCTGTCGGGCCCGTTTAGGTACTTTATGGTACTGATTGATGCATCTACCAAATGGAGCCATGTCGACCTGTTGTCCACTAGAAACCATGCTTTCTCTAAGCGCATTGCCCAAATAATTAGGCTAAAGGCAAGTTTCCCTGATAACCTATTCAGTCCGTTCGAATGGATAATGCTAGTGAGTTCTGGTCGAAAGCTTTTGATGATTATTGCTTAGCCAATGGGCATTAAGGTAGAGCATTCAGTACCACATGTCCACACACAAAATGGTCTAGCTGAATCCTTGATCAAGAGGATCAAGTGGATCGCCAAGCCGTTGCTACAGAATTGTAAGCTGCCAACTAGTTGTTGGGGCCATGCAATGTTGCATGCTGCAGCACTGATTCAACTCAGGCCAACTGCATATCATGATACATTGTAAGCTGCCAACTAGTTGTTGGGGCCATGCAGTGTTGCATGCTACACCACTGATTCAACTCAGGCCAACTGCATATCATGATACATCCCCCTTGCAGTTGGTGCGTGGAAAAGAACCAAATATTTCCCATCTGCGTGTATTTGGTAGTGCAGTATACGTGCCAATACCACCTCCTCAGCGTACAGCAATGGGACCCCACCGAAAGTTGGGGATATATGTTAGTTATGAGACTCCGTCCATAATCAAATATTTAGAGCCTATGGCTGGGGATCTTCATACGACTCGGTACGCTGATTATGTCTTTGATGAAGACCATTTCCCAGCATTAGGCGGGAGAAAGGCATCCAGAAGAATGTGGGAAAATTGAATGGAATGCATCTGGGATGCGGTCCTTAGACCCACGCACCAGTGAATCTGAACTAGAAGTTCGAAGAATTATACGTTTGCAAGGACTTGCAAATGAGCTGCCAGATGCCTTCACTGATCATAAAAGAGTGACAAGGTCGCATATACCTGCAGTAAATGCGCCGGAGAGAGTTCAGGTACCCCAGAAGGCTACCAACTCTAATGTCCCCCCTAATCCTAGGAAGAGGGGGAGACCTCTGGGTGCTCAGGACAAGGTCTCGCGAAGACGTCCGCAGAGACGACATGAACCACTTGCATCACTCAAAGGATCAGATGAAGAAGCTTGACCTAAAGTCGAGAATGCCCCTCAAGAGGCAACTCAATCTGAAGTTGAGAAAGTCCCTGAAGGACACCATCCTGAAGATGGAACTCCCAATGCGTCGCACGCGCACCATCGCATTGGAAGATCGAAACGCCCGGTTCAATCGTTTTGGGAAATCACGGTGAGTAAGGCGGGACGAAAAACTCGTAACTCGCTAGCTCGCTCGACCCACTCGTTGGTGGCTCGGCTTGAGCTCGACTCATTTTATAATGAGCCAACTCATTTTATAACAAGCCAGCTCGTTTTATAATGAGCCAGCTCAAGCTGGCTCGCGAGCTACTCGCGAGCCACAACGAGCCAAGATAAATAGCAAATATTGTATGAATCAGTGGAATCGCTCAACAGAAAATGATTGATCATGGTCATGGATGATAGCATACTTATATTTTCTATTATAAAATTCATATGTATTTTATTTATTTCATTTTAAATATGCATGCGATGTGTTTTTTGCGGATTTACAGTTATCATCTTTATGTACATGTTTTTGTGCTCTGGCTCGCGAGCCAAACGAGCTAGCTCGAGTCACTAATGAGCCGAGCCAAGCTAGCTTTCTAGCTCATTTGTATAACGAGCTATAACGAGTCGAGCCATAATGAGCCGAGCTATAACGAGCCAAGTCACTAACGAGCCGAGCTGGCTCGATATCCAGCCCTAACGATGAGTGGGAGGACGGTCATGAGGAGATCGCCACAAATTATGTGGAATCAAGAGAGTCATATCATAGAAAGACCATTGTTGTCGACATATATTTTGCCTCAAAAATTGCTAACTCAATGGATCCAGATCCAGAACCAAAGTCCATAATAGAGTGCCGGAAGCGCTCTGATTGGGATAAATGGAAAGCAGCAATTGAGGCAGAATTACGCTCGCTTTGTCAAAAAGGGGTTTTTGGGCCTGCAGTCCCAACACCTCCAAAAGTCATCCCTGTATTTTTACTACTCATCCTCCTCTTCTATTGCATCGAGTTCGGAGGACATGGAGTAAGAACCATCCACCTCATCGTCGCAAAAGAATGGCCTTGGAGGCATTTGAATGCCATCGACGCCAGCTTCGAGCATCTCTATGACTTCGCACATGGTTGGCCGATCCTGCGGCTTCATCTGGATGCACCAGAGCCCGATGATACATAGCTTCTTCTCTAACTCATGCATACCAACACCTTCACTGACCTGGCCCACATCTTCTTGGCTCAGCTGACTATACACCAACGATGGGTAGTATGCTTGACTGGAGCTTCCTGCATGTGGATCAGCGTTCCTTCGCCCTCCCGTCATCTCCAACAGCAGCATCCCAAAGCTGTACACATCAGATTTGCTAGAAACGACACCAAAGCTTCGAGATACCATCTCGGGAGCTATATAGCCTATCGTTCCCCGCATAGCGCTCAGTGGCACGAAACTGTTGTCTCTTGGGAACAGTTTGGCAAGCCCAAAATCAGCAACTTTTGGAACAAAGTTGTTATCAAGAAGGATGTTGTGTGGCTTGATGTCAAAGTGTACAATCTGCATATCACACCCCTGATGCAGGTAGTTGATGCCTCTGGCAATGCCAAGAGCAATCTCATTGAGTTTGTCCCATGAGAAAGTCCTCTCAGATGAGAAGATGTACTTGTCGAGAGATCCACGGGGCATGAACTCATAGATAAGTGCCCTACTCATTTCCTCGGAGCAAAACCCAACGAGGCGCACAACATTGACGTGGTGGATCTTGCCAATGGTGGCGACCTCACTGATGAATTCTTCTCCATTACAGTTGGATTTGCCCAACATCTTGATAGCAACCTGAATTTCACCTGGCAGTAGCACCCCCTTGTATACGGAACCATAGCCTCCTTGCCCGAGCTTGTCTCTGAAATGTCTTGTGATAGCAATGATGTCTGTGTATGCATATCTCATCGGAACGAGCATTTGCTGCATTCGTAGAAACTTCTCGACTGTATCGATTGTTATCCTTGTTTTCCAGTATTTGTAGGCAAGGAAGATAAATACTGCCAGCGGCATCAATATGAACCTGCAAAGAACTACACAGAAACAAGGTTGCGTTATGAAGAAAAAACACTTTATCGAGGATGCGTTAATAGTACAATAAAATGATGCATATATAAGATGAGATATGGATATCTAAAGGGAGTACCATGAAGAGACTTCAGACTCCACATAACAAACGGTACTAGTGTTGTAGATGGCCCTAAGGACCACAGATGTGACACGATAGGTTGATATAAGTTGGTTAATAACGCAGTACCAGAAATCAATGTCAACCGTAAAAATGTACAGAATCCGATACTTGTTTGGTGCTTCACGAAAATAACTGCAAAACAATCCATGTCACTATGTCAGCATAAAAAGGGATTAAATAGCGAACCAATAGATAAACGCCTTTTAGATGAAAGAGCCAAGTATATCTATGGGAGAAAATGTGATGATCAGATACTCACGTCACCCCGTCCGCAAGGCAATCTGTGATGATGTCCTTGCCATCTTTAAAAGGGAATCGAAGGTTAAATCCTTCCTTCATGAGTTCAACAACATCTTTATAGCTTCCATTTGTTGGGCCACCCAAAGGAGTCATGGCTAGGTAACCGCATGAGGGCTTCAGATCATAAGCAGGAACATAGCAGCCTTCCCAGTGGCTAGTTACCACGTAGATGAAAGAAGAGTTGGTGCTCAAGCAAGTCACTAGCTCATAATCACTGTTGTTCTCTATTGGCTGAGAACAATTCACAAATCACAAAGGTAGCCCACCCAAATGACATAGGGTCCAACTCAATGCTGTGATATGCATCATAAGGTGGTTGAACAGAATGGTGATCCCACCGGGGAAGGGGACACCTGCTCTGCATGCGGAAGTTGGTATCAACAACCCGGAAGTAAGATTGATCATAGTTGATGTCAAGCACGTTGTATGTTCCACCGCCGATGCGAATTGTAGCGTTGGTATCTGTGCAAATCAGCTCGTACGATTTAACACCGCACCTATGTGGATCACCTTGCCGACGGAATGGATATGATATATTGCTAAAACCACCGCAGGAGAAAGGAGGACAAAAATGATGCCGTACCTCTACATCTGAAATAAGAACTGCGAACACAGATAACACATTTAAGGCGCCCAAGGAAGCAGTAGAGCGATGGAAGGCAGCAGACATCACCATGGCAGGAAGGAAGGATTCACGATTCATAGGAATGGCAACTTAGAAAACGATATACTTATGTGAGTAGCTGTAGCTACCAGAGTCACCAAGAGGGAATAGCTGCAGGCTCAGCAACTTCAGTATTCAGCAAGAAAATCCCACCTTATACTACAGGAATCTGGCTGTTCGCCGACAGCCCAGGGGTTTGCCGACGGCCAGGATCCTGGCCGTCGGCGAACCGGCCGTTTGCCGATGCCCGAAGACCGCCGTCGGCAAATTCAACTTTCGCCGACAGCCCCAGATCCACGGATCTGCCGGCGAACACAAAGCTGTCGGCGAAGATTCTTTCCCGACAGCCCAGCATGCCGGCAAACCAAGGCTGTCGGCGAAGGGCAGCTCGACCAAACGGCGCCGTCGCCGTTTGCTTCGCCGACAGCTACGCCGTTAGGGCTGTCGGCAAAGTCCAGGGTTTGCCGACAGCCACTGCATGCTGTCGGCAAAGCCCAGGGTTTGCCGACAGCCACTGTATGCTGTCGGCAAAGTCCAGAGTTTGCCGACAGCCACTGTATGCTGTCGGCAAACATATTTTTTTTTCGAATTTTGACTTCAAAATTTTTTTGTTGCCTAGATACATTGTTTACAATCACATGTTTGAATTTGGGACTTTTTGGAAACATTTAGCTATATTTCGTTAATTTTTTTCTTCACTTGAATTTTCCCGCATTTTTCAAATTCGAACTGCAGGCACATGAAATAACGAAACTTTGGCCTTCGAAACATGATATTCATGGTGGAGAGTGTGTTTTAAGGCCGTGTACCAAAGCTCACCCAAAAGTTTCAAGTCCTTGTCCACGTAATACGACCATCCAGGAGTGGTAAAAGTGTTTTTTAATTATATAAAATCCAAACGAAGGCCAAAAATCACGAAGCTTGACGGGGTGTCATGTTATCGCATGTGAAGGCTATGAAAAAAAATTGAAAAAGTTTGGAGCAAGTTGCGGCGTAACATGCTCAAAATCCAGACATCTCCACACATCTCACTTGTTATCACATGTGGAGTTGTGTGGCTTTTGAGCATATGACGCCGCAACTTGCTCCAAAGTTTTTTAAATTTTTTCCATAGCCTCCACATGCTATAACACGACACCCCGTCAATTTTCGTAATTTTTCAACTTTGATTGGATTTTATATAATTAAAAAACACTTTTACCAATCCTGGATGGTCGTGTTACGTGGACAAGGATTTGAAACTTTTGGGTGAGCTCTGGGACACGGCCTTAAAACACACTCTCCATCATGAATATCATTTTTCCAAGGCCAAAGTTTCACTACTTCATGCACCTGCAGTTCAAACTTGAAAAATGCGGGAAAATTGTAGTGAGCGAAAAGAATTAAGAAAATATAGCTAAATAACTCAAAACAGCCCCAAATTTTGAATTTGAGATGTAATTGTGTTACCTAGGGCCCAGAAAAAAATAGATTAAAAAACAAAAATGTGAAATTTTTTTTGCTGACTGCACTTGAATACAGTCGGCAAAAAAGTTCGCCGACAAAATTTTTGTCGAGGGCGTCGGCAAAAAAAAAAAATTTTAAAAAAAGGAAAATTGTTTGGCGACGGTCTTGTCGGAAGTAATTTCGTCGGCGAATTTTTTTTTTTAAAAAAAAGAAAATTGTTTGCCGACGGCCTTGTCGGAAAATTTTGTCGGCGAAAATTTTTTTTTAAAAAAAAGAAAAATTATTTGCCGACAGACCTCCGTTTATGTAATTATGTGTGCTCTAGCAACAGGCCTAACAAGGAATTCGATATTTCTAGACATGCTCCACATGTCTCCGTTGTGATGTTGGCCTTCGTGCGCCGTGGTTGTCGGCCTTCGTGCCGCCGTGGTTATCGGCCATCGCGCCGTTGTTTTTTGCGGGTTTGGAAACCTCCCGTGCGGGGAGGTCTTTGCCGAAATTTTGCATGGATACTAACCTTTTTTTGCCCTTTTTGTAGGACTTGTGGGAGGTACTCGGTGACCACGATCGTCTTCGTGGGCGCCGCAGTCTTCCGCACCGCGTCGACTCTCCACCGCCTCGCTACCCACCTCCGCGCCGCCACCCTAGGTATAAATCACCCTCGTGTCTTATAGTTGTTGTAATTACTTTGCGTAACCGAGTTAGGCGTCTCCCGTCCGAAAGAGATTCGCGGTCGTTGGTATGCGGATCGGTGCATATCTGCGACGGTGTCTCTTTCGGTTTCGTCCACGTTTTTTGGACAGCCCGAGGATGCGTAGATGGGTTAGCTTCCATGTTCCGCCCCGTTCGAGTCGGAGTTTCGGCAGCCCCTCCCGTTGTTCTCCGGATGCACACTCTCCCGGTCGGGACGTGTATCGGGAGAACAGCGGGGAGGTGCTGCCGAAATTCCGTCTCGGACGGGCGTGGAGCATGGAAGCTAACCTCATCTACGCATCCTCGGGTGGGATTAGGTCCTATCCTTCACCTATTAGATGGTAGGAACGCCTTGTAGATGCATATGCTGGTTTTATTGCTCGTTTACATTGGCGCATGTCGAGGATGGCTGACCGTGAGTGGATGTACACCGGGCTGGACAAGGGAGAAACAGACCGAATGGGTTAGGGGACCGGTGCTTTCTGGAGCGAGGCATTTGGCCGAGCTGCTAGAGGGGTCGATTCGGATGCGGTGTCCGTGCAGCAAGTGTAAGAACAAGAAATGGAGAGACAGGCGTACGGTTATGGAAGATCTTTTCAAGTACGGATACGTTCGAAACTATATGCGCTGGGTCCACCATGGTGAACGAGATCCTATTAGGGAGGTGCCGGTGAGGCAGCTCCTCGAGGACCTTGATGCAGATGCGGGATGGCAGATCGATGGAAGACTACCGGGGAAGGGGGGTTCCCGAAGGAATAGAGGCGGAGGAGGATCCGGAGGAAACCGCAAAGGCGTTCTACGCCATGCCGGAGGCGGCACGAAGCCCCTTCACGAGAACACACATGTTTCATGCTGGATGCCATTTCTCAACTAATTGCGTTGAAGTCGTCTTGGGCATCGACGAGAAGGTTTCGACCTCTTGTTGGCGACGGTTGGTAACTTGCTTCCGAAGCTTCACGTGTTGCCGAAGAGCACGTACGAGTCACAGAGGATGCTTCGAGCACTCAAGATGCCGTATGAGCCGATTCATGCTTGTAAGAATGGGTGTGTCCTGTTCAGGGACGACCACGAGGACGCAACACACTGTCCAAAGTGCAAAATCTCTCGGTATGTGGAGTTAGAAGGCAGTGATGGCATCAAGCGACAGTCAAAGATCCCCGAGATGGTCATAAGGCACCTTTCTTTCACACATCGGCTCCAACGGCTGTATATGATAGAGGATACCGCGAAAATGATGGTGTGGCACAAGAAAGGCAAGAGGTACACTAACAAAATGGTACACCCAGCGGATGGTGATGCATGGAGGCACTTTGATGCCATGAATCCTGAAAAGGCTGAGGAGGCTCGGAATGTACGCGTAGCGCTGGCAACAGATGGGTTCAGCCCGTTTGGAATGATGGCGGCCCCGTACACTTGTTGGCCGGTGTTCGTGATCCCCCTAAATCTTCCCCCCGGCGTCATGTTTGAACCCAGGAACGTGTTCTTGACGCCGATAATACTGGACACCCGGCAACAATATGGGTGTGTTCATGCGGCCGGTGTGGGATGAATTGCAACATGCTTGGGGCGGGGGGTGCTGACGTACGACCGAGCTACAAAGAGGAACTTCACAATGCATGTGTGGTACCAAGTATTCATTGCATGACTTCTTGGCGTATGGCCCGTTCGGCGCGTGGTGTGTTCACGAAAGTTCCCTTGCCCAACATGCAAGACAGAGATGTGATGTTCACCTGGCTGAAAAAGGGTGGCAAGTACTCTTCTTTCGACAAACATCGGCAATTCCCGCCCGAGGGCCATGAATTTAGACGAGATGAAAAGCATTTCACGAAAGGTGTTCAAGTCACCGACCCCATTCCGAGCCTAGGAGCCCCGTCGTCCTTGCCGAGCTACGGGCTCTCCAAATTGATGAAGTGAACGGTGGTTTTATTGGATATGGTACCACACACATGTGGACTCATATATCAGGTTTGCATAGGCTATCGTACTTCAAGGACCTTTTTCTTCCACACAACATCGATGTAATGCACACGGAAAAGAATATCGCCGAGGCACTCTGGGCAACACTCATGGACCTTGGTAAGAAATCGAAGGACAACGTTAAGGCTAGACACGACATTGAAACGATTTGTTAGACCAAAGCTTGTGATGAAGACCCCTGCGCCAGTCAAGAGGTGGAAAAGGGGCCCGGCCGATTACGTCCTGAAAAGGCCAGTTAGGAAGGAAATACTGAAGTGGATGAGCACGTTGCGGTTCCCGATGGGTATGCGGCGAACTGCCCGGGAGTGAACTTGAAGACTATGAAAGTGTTAGGGATGAAGAGTCACGACTTCCACATATGGATTCGCGGGTCCTTTCCGCGATGACCCGAGGATACCTCCCGAGCCGGTGTGGCGCGTCCGGCAGAGTTGAGCTTTTTCTTCCGACGCCTTTGTGCCAAGCGGTTATCTCGAGAAGTTTGTCTTGAACCGGAGAAGGGTGCACCTAAGTTGCTCGCAAGTTGAAGATGATATTTCCACCCGGCTTCTTCCTATCGATGCAAGATCGATTTTGCACCTACCAAGGGAGACACGGTTGGGGCCGTGCGCAAAGACCGTTGGTGCTATCCAATCGAGAGGTGTCTAAAGCTACTTCGGAAGAAGTGTAAAAATAAAGCCAAAATTGAGGCTTCGTGCGCGAGGCATTCATTATGGAGGAGGTGTCGACATTCACACGGGTGTACTATACCAAAAACTTCAAAGACCGCAAGATCCAACCCCTCGTTACAACGTCGAGGAGAAGCGATCGAACCTCGGCCTTTTCAAAGGGGATGTCGGAAGAGGAAGCACGCCTACCAACAAGAACTTGACCCATGAGGAGTGGACCACTATCATGATGTACTTGTTGTTGAACCTTGATGAGTGCCTGGATTATCGAAGTAAGTTCTCGCACGCTTGTTTCATACACCGTCACTATATCATCTTACCTATCGATTCGACCCCTGTCTCTTGTTTTTCGGGAATTCATTAATATTCACCGGAGGGGCACATCGCTCCTACCTCGCAACAAGAGGATCGTCTTCTTAGACATGGCAAGCCCAACTTCGTTTCCTAGTTCTGTTCAAAGGTACCTATCGTTTCCCGACTTTGTGATTCCACTTTGCTCCTAGGAGCGAGTAATTTAACGGTCGAACTGTCCTAACCTTGCAGGCCTAGACCGATCCTCAAATGAGTGCTGAATTGATAGAGGTGGGCCTTGGCTTCAACCGTAAGGTCAAGTCATACACTGTTTATGATGTCAATGGCTATCGCTTTCGCACTAGAGGCTACGAGGAGAGCCGGCCCCAACTAAAAACCACGTGCGGCGGAGTTCGTACTCCGGCAATGATAAATTGGACTATTACGGCATAGTCGAAGAGATATACGAGCTCGAATTCAAGGGTGGCGGTTCTTTGAAGCCAAGTGGTATTCAAATGCCATTGGTTCGATCCTTATGTCACGAAACAAGACTCTAAGGTTGGGCAAATCGAAATTCGACAGATTCCAAGTATAATGGAGACGATGTCTATATTGTGGCTAACCGAGATGCCAACCAAGTTTATTACCTTCCATGGGCGTGCCAACCGACCCAAGGCTTGCGGGTTGGAGCCTTGTGCACATGGTATCGCCGCATTGTAAAGCCGCTACCCCAAATGATGACGATTACAACTATGACCCAACGAGATGAGTTCTATCAACCCGAGGGGCTAGATGGGCAATTCGAGATAGACATTTCGCGCTAATGAGCATGGAAGTAGACAACGACATCGATGAGGACGAGGGTGATGACGTGCTGGATGCTAAGGACTTACAACTCCTTGAGCAATGGCAGAGGAAGCGCGAAGGAGTTGTTCTGGACGATGACGATGACGATGAGGACGATGATGAGGACAATCGAGAGCTCGACAATATCGATAGTGATGACGAGGAAATTGGTGACGACGTCACCGGCCGTATTGCCATACTCGGAGATTATGTCGCCTCCACGTAATACAACTACTTGTCATTTACAATTATGTTTCTTTATTTACAACTACTTATCATTTACAATTATTATTATTATCACCTTGCAATTTATGCTAATTGTTTTAATCTTTGTCATTGCGAGGCACTCGGTGGAATGCCGGGCGACGGGGAAGAGGCCGCTCCACGGAACCGCCGCTCGCGCTTCGCCGGTCGTGACGTGCAGGAGCCGGACGTGGACGAGGAGACCGGTAGGGAGGAGGTGCCGGTCGGTACGGAGGAGACGGCCGGTACGGGGGAGACGGCCCGCTCTGGACGTCTCCGGCAGAGGAGGCTGGAGTTCACGAGGACGTCCACGAGGACGACGATGACGACGACGACCGGGGACGGTGGCGGGCGGGCAGCCGGTAGCTGCGGGCGGGGGCGGCGGCGACGTCGACGACGACAACGACGACGACGACGAGGGGGGCCCCGCGGACGGGGCGACGGGGGCCTTCCTCGAGTTCGAGGAAGCTCTTCGAGCGCGGGCCCTCGACGCTCCCTAGCCGAAAGCCGCTCCCCCACCACCGCAAGGTGATTTCACCCGTCGGCGACGATGTGTAAGTAAACTACTTTGTTCACATTGTTCATATGGCATGTAGGAAACCGAAGGCTGCAGACTAACAATTGTTGTTAATGACTCGTGCGGGAGCCGGATGTTTCCGAGGGAGGTGGACCCCGTGCTAAACGGGACTCACGCCATGTCAATGGCATCCTCTCCCCGCCGATTAGGGAGTACTACCCGGGCATGGTCACCATCGACGGCGTTCGACGGCCCGCCCATGCAAAGTGGGACCACTTCCACGTGCACACCGTCCCCGTCCCTGAGCCCGAAGGCAGCGATCGTGCTGATTCACCTGCACGTGAGACACTTGCGGCGAAGATCAAGAGGGAGTTTTGGGTGAGTGTCTTCATCACAATGCATTTCTCAATACTACACATTCATTGGATGTTCTTGAAACAATGAAATGATACATGATGTCTGCGTGCAGGAGTACTTCAGGTGCGAGGATGGGAAACAGGCCAGGGCGCAGGTGGTGCTGGAGAACGCCTGCCACTCACGCCTCAGGGACTTGTACCACAAGGCGCGCATCCAGTGCGTCATCAAGCACTACCGCAACGTGCTTGGCGAGGCGATCGATAAGCAGCGAGTCAGGCAGGAGATCGTGCTGGAGAGGGAGACCGACCTCACCGAGGCGGAGTACTTGCGGGTAAGTAAGCGGTGAAACATTCGATCTTATTTCTTCCGTGAAACATTCAATTCATCTTCGACATGTCAAATACTTGATGTTTCTTAGTGGATACCGGAGTGGTGCGACAAGGACCCGGAATGCTGGGAGGAGATCGTGCGCTACTGGAGATCGGACAAGGCGTACGAGGTGAAAAAGAGCGTCGGCGGCGCCGGCTCAAGAACAAGGGGTAGCACACCACCAAGGGAACCGGTCCCTCCCGCAGATTCATGGACGCCCGGGTATGCTCCTTTTGGTACACATGGACTCATATAGCGCTCAATCTATTTACCTCTAACCATGTTTGTGTTTTCCTCTCGCAGGGACTCCCATGATGGGGAGGAGATCAACGTGGTGGTGGGGTACGCCCTTTCTAAAAAGGGCAAGGCGACGGACCCGAACAACAGGTTCGACCCGCAGGACGGGCCGGACGCGTACACCAACGCCGGCGTCCACCCCAAGCTCGTCAAGTACGGCGCCGCGTTTCGCCGCCGCGCTATGGGGACGACAAGGACCCCACCACGGAGCCCCGGACCCGAGCTCGTGATGAGGTTGGGAGGAGGGAAGCAAAGACGGCTCCTACTGGATGGCCAACAGCGCCATCGACCCGACCACTACTCCCACGCTGAGGGAGATTCGAAAAGCCAACTCCAGCAGCTCCTCCGGCATCCCCATAGCGCCACGACAGCCGAGCACCGCCCAGATGTACACGCAGATGCAGGTAAGTGCGGTTCCATTCATCGTTCACACACGATCCACCTTCGTTTCACATACCATCAACCATGTGCGGGTGTAATATTGCAGGCTAGGTTCGAAGAGCTGGAGGCCAACCAGGCGGCCCAGGACTTGGCCCACAAGATGCAGCTGGCGGCGGTGGAGGCGGCCCACCAGGCGCACCTGGCGGCACTGACGGAGCACCACCAGCGTCAGATGGCAGACCTGGCGAGCTTCCTCCGGACCCAGCACTAGCAGGAGCTTCCTCCTCGCTCTTTGCTCCAAAGACGGTCGCCCCAAGTCCTGGGTCCAGGCTCGCTCCTGTTCGGCGTCCGGTGAGTATAATACTAATTGCCTCACTTGGTTTAGCTTGTGCGGCCATCCCTGTGTACTTTACTAATTACCTCACTTGTCCTTTGTGCAGCTCCGTCGGCGGGTTCGAACCCGACTCCCGCCCTCCACTAGGTGCCGGCCCTACACAAAGCAAGGCCGGCGGTACCCGACCTACCCGACCTACCCCACGCAGCCGTTCACGTGGGGGCCTCCTCCTCCACGGTCGCGCAGGCTACTCCTCGTGGCCGGGGCGCCGACGCAGCCAGGGCCTCGCGCAGACTATGGCACTACGACGCCGCGCCGTCGTGGTGGACTCGGGCACCGCCACAGCCAGGGTGGGGTTCATGGGAGCAAGGTGGGGGCGATGGGACCCCTGGGGACGGCGCCACGAGCTAGGTACGTTTGCCTCCCTTAACTACTTGTCGGCCTTCGTGCCGCGATGGTTGTCGTCCTTCGTGCCGGCGTGTTTATCGGCCTTCGTGCCGTGGTGGTTATCGGCCTTCGTGCCGTGGTCGTTGTTGGCCTTCGTGCCATGTTTTTTGCGAGGTCTTGGAACCTCCCCGTGCAGGGGAGGTGCTGCCGAATTTTTGAGTGGATACTAATCTTTTTATCTCTTTTTGTAGGAGGAGGACTGTGGGGGTACTCGGTGACGAGCTAGGTACCTTTGCCTCCATCTTCTCGACTAGGATGCATGTTAGACCCTTTTGCCCTTATGTTGGACTTGTAGGACTTGTTGGACATGTATGTTGGACATCCATATGTATGTTGGATATGTATGCACTTGTTACGCGACGTTATGTGTATTTCGGACATGTATCGATGGATTTTATGATGTTCATGTGTGGATTCATGTTGAGATCGATTCCGATGATGAAATGCGGTTTATATGCTATATTGTTGTTATAAATGTGATCTGTGGTATATATATATATATACATATATATGCTATAAATGTGGTTCGAATGCAATGAAAACAAAAAAAAAAAAAAAACTTTGCCGACGGCTTTGACCATAGCGTCGGCAAAGCCGTGTATTTTTGCCGACAGCCCAGAGTTTGCCGACGACCTTGGCGGGGCTTTCCCGACAGCCTTGTGGACCCGGGCGTCGGCAAAAAGAGG
The DNA here is from genome assembly GCA_018135685.1 of Themeda triandra. Taxonomy (NCBI): domain Eukaryota; kingdom Viridiplantae; phylum Streptophyta; class Magnoliopsida; order Poales; family Poaceae; genus Themeda; species Themeda triandra. The sequence continues at coordinate 51,686 of JAENPR010002307.1, forward strand.
AGTTTGCCGACGGCCCAGGTCCACAAGGTCGTCGGCAAAGTGACCTTTTTGCCGACTGACCATGTTGGCCTGGTTGTCGGCAAACTCTCACTTTGCCAACAACCCTGGTTGTCGGCAAAATCCGACTTTGCCAATGACCCGGCCGTCGGCAAACTGTGCTTTGCCAACAGCCCCGGGTCGGCAAAAAGGTCACTTTGCCGACGACCCGGGCTGTCGGCGAAGCGTTTAACGGCCGAGTTGACGGCGTTGTTCCTTCGCCGACAGACCACGTGGTTGTCGGCGAAAGGACGCCGATCGCGCCCTAATTCCTGTCGGCAAAGTCCCGTTTGCCGACAGATTTTTTGCCGGCACGGTTTGCCGACAGGAATAGGGAAATCCTGTCGGCAAACTATTCGCCGACCGTAAAAGGGGTAACTGGCCCTACTGTAGGGCCCTTAAATGACTCTGATGCCGATGACTTGACTTGGTAGTCTTTCTTTTGCGTTAACTGGAATGACTCTGATGCCGATGACATTTTTTTTTTCCTTTTTTTTTTTTTTTTTTTTGAGAATGCCGATGACTTGACTTGGTAGTCTTTCTTTTGCGTTTCTCATGGGCAACCGAAGTGGAAGACGAGGAAAGGTTGCAATTCAGTTGACGGGACACTCCTGGTCACGGATGCCGAATAAAAATATAATAAGGTCATGACTTCCAAATTCTAAATTTTTACGCTCTCTCTCTATTATATCGAATCTTTAAACACATGCATGGAGCATTAAATGTAGGTAAAAAATAACTAATTGCACAGTTTGTCTATAATTTACGAGACGAATCTTTCGAGTTTAGTTAGCCCATGGTAGAACAATAATTATCAAAGACAAACGAAATGCTACAGTACTTTGAATTGGAAAAATTTTACAATCTAAACAAGGCCTAAAATGGTATTTTGGTGCAGTAACCGACATTTCGTTTCAATGTCAAGTGGCATTATATGGATTTCCCGAGGTTACAGATCTAAAGGCAACAAATGGCACCAGCACACAAGATATAACAAAAAGGATGTTGTTAATAGTGGTAGTGGTAGTGCTAATATAAAAAACTAGGGGGATTCCCCGCGCGTTGCAGCGGGCATAAAAGGAGGAATAAAAAGTGAAATACACATTGCTTGTCAAGATAAATTGTTAGTAGATAATAGTAGATTGCTAAGATAGACACATTGAATTAAAAGAAATAGATAGTGTGTTTGATAGTGGATGCTGAGGTGGACGCTTTGCATGTTTAAATAAATAGATAGTGGGGTTTGTTTATATAAGAGTTATAGATGTGACCTTCCTCTGTAGATTTCTCAATCATTTCTGCGGCGTCTGGTTGTTTCCTGCCAAGTAAAGATGCATTTTGACTGTCGTCAAAAAAAAAAATGCATTATGACTGGACTCGTTCGGTTAGGTTAGAAATGAGGCCAGAATCCTTCCAGGGAGTTAAAGCTGGTATAAATTATCTAACAGTTCCAGCCTGGAATCCTTCCATTGAGTCATTCTTGAGGAACCGAACCATCTCCCCTAAGAGCATCTCCAAGAGCCTCTCCAAATGAGTTTTGCATTTGATAATTTGCAAAAAACCTCAAAAAGAGGGGCTCCAACGGTTCTCCAAATGACTTTTGCATTTGTGCAAGTTTTGCAATTCTCTGGTTGGGTTTTGCATATATAGAGAGCGAGCTCGACTCTCCAAACGCCGTCCTCTCCTCTCGCGCCCGAATTCTCCCTCCCTCTTTCGCGCCCGACTTCTATTTTTAGTAATGCAGCCGATTTTGTAAAGGCCGTTGGAGATGGCAAGATCTTTTTTAGGCTTTGCATTCTATTTTGAGACTTTGCAAATAACCTCAAACGCAAAACTCATTTGGAGAGGCCCTTGGAGATGCTCTAAGGGCCCCGTGGATTGATACCCTGGAATTATTCCATCTGGAATTGCTTCACTAACTTAAATCATCCCCACAGGGAATGATGAGATAATTAGTTCGTTCCCTCCACTATCTGCACAAATCTCATCAGGGTTCAAAATTGGACAACCACACACTGTCCAAAGAATAAAAATGGACGGGTCATAAGGTACTAATAATATAATAGTAAGAGTTAATCGTAGACCTGAGCAAAATGAGCCCGGCCCGACCCGGCCCGCAAGCCGGCCCGAGCCCGATGGGTTTTAGCCCGCCCACGAACGTTACGGACAGGGCCCGGACACGAGATCTTGCAGCCCGCTAAAATTTTTTTTGGCCCGAACCCGGCCCGAAATACTATTTTTACCAATTTTGCACTATAAAGTGCGCAGGCGGCCCTCCCAAGCCCGGGCCCGGCCCGAACCCGGCCCGAAAAAAGAGGCCCGATCAAGCCCGTGGGCAGTTCATGGGCAGGATTTTGTCCGGCAAAAAAGCCCGAAATTTTTTTGGCCCGGCCCGAACCCGACCCGGCCCGCAAAATGCTCAGGTATAGTTAATCGCATCAAAGATACAACAACTTGCAAGTAGTATAACCACTGTAGTCACACTACAATAAGTGGGTTTTTTTTTTTTTTTTTTTTTGAATGTCGATCACTGCAAGTTGGAACACGGCATCACTGGAAGCTGGAACACGGCATGGTTCACCATGAATTCTGACACACGGCAGAGGTCGTCCATCTCTCACAAGCCTTATCAGGAATCAAAACTCCCATAGTCCCTTCACTAGGAAAGTACAAGTCAGTCATAATAGTAGGAATAAGACTGAAGAAAACAGGCATCTTCCAGGTAACTGATAAGAATCCTCTCACTTTCTGAAACCGACCATCCAAGCAGTATTGGCAGCAGGAATTCCTTGCCACCACGTAGCTATCTTGACAAGCACAGAATTAGTAATCCCGAGAGCTTAAAGCAAAGAGGTGCTCATTCTAAAGCACTTACAACCTTCTCTTCGACCACCTTCACCTCTGAATACATCCCATGAATTTGCATAAATTTCTTCTGGCGGTACTGCTGCTTTTGCTTCTCAACTCTGCATCTGTTGCCACATCATGGGAAGATGATGAGTTCCTCAAAACTTGCTCATCGCATCGATGCCACAAACATGGACCAGAGATCCGGTTTCCATTTTGGCTTCCAAGCCACCCTCCATCATGCGGCGCACCTGGGATGCAATTATCATGCTCTGGGCATGACACCATCCTGGATCATCCAGTTCTTGGCTCCTGCAAAGTGGTAGCAATATATTACAGGCATCGTGTCATGAATATCATCCCACTGGCAGATGCATCATCACGCTGCCCACTTCAGAAGCTGGCTGCAAGAAATCTATCAATTGATGTGTATTACACACCTGTAGGCCCAAATCCTGACTCAGTACTTGTAGGATGCTCAAGAGAAGCAACAAATAAAGATGGTATTGTCGGCCCAAGTTCCTGCCTAAGCCTTGTTAACAACGCAAGCCAGCTCTGGTACCTGGTGCTTCCTGATACAGATATGTCTACTCTTCCCATGGGCTGTGAAGTGGTTGCAAAGGGCATCCCAATACCCTACACTTACGATAAAAATGGTCGAAAAGATGAGACACTATTTGGCAAGTCACTCTTCAGTGGAAAGGCAAATAGAGCAATCAATTTGGGTGAAATAGCATTCAATTGGCACCTTAACAACATCACCGGTGCTTGTCAAAGGTGTGAACAGGAAGGGAAACATTGTGGATTCAGTTCAAACAGGGGGCATGCATTCTGCCTGCATCATGGTACTGTTTTCCAGCCTAACCCATAATGTTTGTGATATTCTGTTCTAAGTTGTGGCATAATGTTTGTGGTATTCTGTTCTAAGTTGTGGCATTATTGATGTTTATTATCTTAGCATCTTCTGTGTTATCCAATTTCCTTTCACTTCCACAAGATCATGCTGCTAGAATGCTTCTTTTCTTATGTCTCGTTTTAAAGAAATCCTCAATTTTCAACATCATACAAGATTTGTGTCTATGCTTAACTTTTTGGCAAAATTCAAATGCAATAAGTCTTAACTCTTAGGCCTTGTTTGGATGCACATATATCCACATCAATCCACATTTGTTAAAGTGGATTGGAGTGGAAATTAGTTTAAATTCCACTCCAATCCACTTCAACACATGTGGATTGAGGTGGATAGATGTGCATCCAAACAAGGCCTTAATGGTTTCCTGCTACATTCTTGTCTCTGGGTCACTGGCTTCTGCTCTGTTGAAGTATTGTAGATTTTTGTGGTAGCTTACATTAAAAGACTGTAGAGTCGTTCAAGGACATCCTCGCAGAAACTTAAGTTAATAGAAGCCAATGACGAATTATGATGGTGATGGTTATTCTTTTGCAAATTTCTTATAGAGTTAAGTAAAAAACAAATACGGGACATTTGCACAAGGAGAGTAGCACTGAAATCATCAGTAAATTATTGGTGTTTTAATTATGATTCAATGCACATATTATGGTTAGGGGCTGGCAATGCTGCTCGACAGGTTGCCGAGGTTTCTCAGCTTCATCATCCTAGAGTGGTAGAAGATGGAACAGAGGAGGGAGATGACCAGGTCCTGCTTGCCTTTATTTGATGACCTTTCTTTGAAAGGTATGGCAGGCGCTCTGCCTTTCAATTAAGATAGGAAAGAAACCCCAGAAGGAACGCACAGGTCCCTCCCTTCCAAGCAGCGCAAAAGGAGAAAAAAACACCCCCAAGAGGCACTGCCGTGTTGATGCTAGAGCCCTTTTTCTCTGATTGGTATCTTCCTTAGCTCTTGAGGCCACTTTCTGCGCTGTTTGGGATTTGTTTTCAAAAATCCTTTCCTTTCCTTCCATACATTCCACGTTATGTAAATTACCATGGCACTGAAGTGCCGCCACTGATCTTTCAACACCTTGCGGGCAGCTGCTTCCCACCACAAGCTGATCTCCAGCTGGACTAGGTCAATGTCGAAGGTGCTCCCAGGTCATCACTTGGTTCCCAGACAGCTTTTCCAAAGGGGCAAAGCAAGCAAAGATGCAAACCAGTCTCTAGCAGCCCTTGCACATGACACATTGTTCCTGGTGTGGCCATCCTCTTGATTGCAAGTTGTCTGCCATGAGGACTTTTGTTTTATATGAATGCCCAAGTGAAGATTTTGCTCTTGTTACGTGTGTGCTTTCCAAATAAAGTCCGTACAGTATCGCATGTAGGATGATTAGAATTGGATCCAGTAAGCCGAGCGAGATTGATAGATGGGTCTTGAGATGTCTGGCTAGTAGGATCTGCCTGCCTGCATGAGCAGACTATCTAGTGGTTAGCTACCTTAGCCTTTAAGTTACTTCTGCTAGGATTATTGGAAGCTAGATTTGTTTTGGCCTGCTGCTGTTCAGGTCGGTAGAAGCAGTAAACAATACTCCTAGCTGCAGTAGAGTAAAAGGCCAGTTGCAGCAGCAAGCAGGTCGGTTTGAATCAAACCGGCTAGCATTTTGCATTAGCAAATACTCCATAGCAGAGTATGTCGGTATGCAGAAGCAAACCAACTTCACCTTGTACTATAAATATAAGCATATGGCACAAGGAAAATCTGCCTTCCCAGTTGTAGCTTCGTTAGCTCCTCTGTGTGCGCGCCCGGTGAGATTATCTCCAACAATAATAGCATAAAGTTAAAAATCAGTGTAATACCTAATAGCTAAGGTCATAATTGCTGTCAAAGTAAGAATCAGCAATTATTTATGAAACCCATTTCAAAAGTGCTTTACTTTTCTTGTCAAAACTAAACCATGGGAAGATTAACATTCACTCTTCCTACCTGCAGGTTCGCATGTCATCCTCATTGCAGGTAATGCTGCCACTGAAAATTCTACCATTCTGATGCTTTATTTTAGCTACAACACAATTTTTACGTTCTCATTTCCCAATAATAACACTATAATATTTTTCAAACAAGAAATTTGATCATGGGACATAGCTGTTTTGTCCTAATGCGGCTCATCTGTTTTTTCTTTTATTCAGCTACAACATCAGTAGCCACATTTGTTGTCCTGGTAGCCACTGCACTCTATCTTTCACTGAAGAAAAGATATAATGAAGCAATACATCTGAAAGTAGAAATGTTTCTCAAAACATATGGCACATCAAAACCCACAAGGTACACTTTCTCTGAAGTTAAGAAGATAGCAAGACGATTCAAGGAAAAAGTAGGCCAAGGTGGGTTTGGAAGTGTTTACAAAGGACAGCTACCAAATGGTATGCCAGTGGCGGTCAAGATGCTAGAGAACTCTACAAGAGAGGGAGAAGACTTCATCAACGAAGTAGCAACCATTGGACAAATCCATCATGCAAACATAGTCCGCCTCCTGGGCTTTTGCTCTGAAGGAACAAGACGTGCGCTTATTTACGAATTCATGCCAAACGAGTCATTGGGGAGATATATATTCTTGCACGATCCTAATTCTCAAGAGCTCCTAGTACCTGAAAAAATGCTAGACATCGCTACAGGCATTGCTAGAGGAATGGAGTACCTACATCAAGGATGTAACCAACGCATCCTCCACTTTGACATCAAGCCTCACAACATTCTGCTGGACTACAGCTTCAATCCAAAAATTTCAGACTTTGGCCTTGCTAAGCTGTGTGCAAGGGACCAAAGCATTGTTACCTTGACCGCAGCAAGAGGCACAATGGGGTACATCGCACCAGAGATATATTCTCCAAATTTTGGTGGGGTATCATACAAGTCAGATGTTTATAGCTTCGGCATGCTGGTGTTAGAGATGGTGAGTGGAAGGAGGAATTCAGACCCAGGTATCGAGAACCAAAATGGGATGTATCTACCAGAGTGGATCTATGAGAGAGTAGTTGCTGGGCAGGACATCATACTTAATAGGGAAATAGCTGATCAGGAGAAAGTAACAGTGAGGCAGCTGGCCATTGTTGCCCTCTGGTGCATTCAATGGAACCCCAAAAACCGGCCATCAATGACAAAGGTGGTTAACATGTTGACAGGAAGGCTACAGAACTTACCAATACCACCTAAGCCATATGCCTAGCCTAAAAACCATCCTATACCATAAAACATGGAGGATATATATACCACCATGATTTAGCAAGCATGAAAAGCATTTATGTTTACTTTTTTGTGTGAGCTTGTAATGCTTAGCAGTATATTGCATTGTATCTGGAATTCTGGATCATTCCACTGTAACAGCCACATGAACTGTGACTCTTTTAATTTTCAATGTGTAGTAACTTAATTAGAAACATATCACATTGGATTTGATTTCCAGTGTTGTGGTTCAATTATTGTGATTTTCTAGAAAATGTGTTCCTGTGATTTCACTGTGCCCGTCAATGTTGTGTACTACAAGTCCCTACATACCTCAGAAAGGTGTCCTGTTCTCTTTTTTTTTTATGTGTGTGTGGAACAAAGGTGTTCTACTTTTCTTATTCATGGTGCTCAAGAGTTATTATCAATTCATCATGTTGGGTAATAATTCATCATGGTGTTCAATTATTGTGATTTTCCAGAAAATACGTTTGAGTGATTTATCTGTGCCTGTCAATGTTGTGTACTACAAGAAGCGCCTGCATACCTCTGAAAGGTGTTGTATTGTGTGTGTGTGGACAAGGCGTTCTAATTTTCCTATTCAATGTACACAAGAGTTATTATCAATTCATCATGCCAGGCAATTGATAAATAATCTCAGCAATCTGTTCTACATGTCCTCCCAGTGGGCCATAAGCCCATAACTGGCCAAAATGTGAAGACGCTATAACCATGCACGGCAATTAAATTGTGCAAGGGACGAAGCCAGCTGAGTAAGTCGCCGGGTCATCCAATTTGCTCACTAGGGTTTGCACTATAGTTCTACAGTGCGTAACAGTGATTTTCAACTTCAAAATCAATCAGGGCCAGGTTAGCTCCGCCCTTTGTGCATTCCTTATCCCCCACACCCCGAGTAACAATGTAACAATGTCACCCGGCATATGCCCCATGTTTATGAGCACAGCTGTCCTGAAATCTAGCAACGTAAAATGCAAATGCAAGGAGTGCTTACCTCCGTTAGTAGCGAGTAGGAAGCGCATCCAGAAAGCGGTAGCACCCATCACCGCCGGAGCGGAGGGCGGCAGCGAGGAGGGGAAGACCGTTCCGGTTCCGGCATTCGGAGGCGGCGGTGGTGCGCACATCGGCACGGATTGAGATTTTCTAAAACCTGGCATGTCCGCATGTGGATTGCTAGATTTCAACGGCCGGTGGCTACGAGGTAGTGGAAATCGGCGGCGCCGGCGCGCTCGGGGTCAGGACTCTGGAGTGCGCCAGCGACGGTGGCCGCCTGACTGCCTGAGGTCGCGATTTGCGGGACGTGGGCTCATGTCGGGCCATCGGCTCTCACAGGTGGCCGTCAGCGCGAGGATATGTCATTCAGTGGCCCATGGGCCTGATTCGGCCCATGTAGAAATGTATTCGGATTTTCAGAATGGGGGTAATTGTTCAGTAACAGCTGAACATGACTCGAATTCCTGAATGATCTATGCATAAACTTTAGTGTTTTAGCAAATATGGTCTACTTGATCTTTGTAATTCAAGTGATTTACCTTCAAGGTAAATTCAACAAAATATGATCCCCTCATAAAGCCAAACCTTGAACTTCATGGTTCAAATCATACTTTTTTATAAATGAGTGCTTAATTAATGATATGCGGTACCATAATACTAATATCTTTTAATCGTTGGCTCATAATTCTTCTACGAATTATATGGGTACAAACAAAAGCAATATGCTTCAATCCCGAGATCATGTAACTCTTGTGCTCATGAACTAGCGTCCATGGGGTTGAGTTGGGACCCGGACCAGTACTGTTTTTGGACTCGACCCCCTCCCGAAATTGTATGTGTTATTTGTGCTAGTGATTTGGCTGAGTACCGTATGAGAAATATAAGCCCGTGAGGCTGGAGGGAGTTATCAAAAAAAAAATCCTTCATCTTTCATATTTCTTCTGCAGTTCCTCCTGTATCAGTAAAAAAAGCACAGCCTAAATCATAATATTGTGTAGACCTTTCTCAGACTCGAAAAGAAACCTCTGATTTTCAACGGTCCAGAAGGTCCAAATACTTCTCTCTTCGTTGTTTTCCACAGTCCACACCTGAAGAGCAAACTGCGTGAATTGGCAGGCTGAACTAAAGTAAACGGTAGAGAAAAAAAAAACTAAAGTAAACCGATGCAATGAAGAGATGAACAGCACAGCCAATGAACCAAACAACATCTGGAGGTAATTTATATGACACCACATTATCACAGTCTCAATACAAGTGTAACTTTAAAATCTTAGTAGTCTGATACATTCAGACTTAAGAGCATATATAGACACAAGTGCATATTTTACTCAACCTCCTCTTCTATTGCATTCAGTTCAGAGGACATAGAGTAAGAACCATCCACCTCATCATCACAAAAGAATGGCCTTGGAGGCATTTGGATGCCATCGACGCCAGCTTCAAGCATCTCTATGACCTCGCTCATTGTCGGCCGGTCCTGCGGATTCATTTGGATGCACCAGAGCCCAATGATACATAGCTTCTTCTCTAACTCATGCATACCAACACCTTCACTGATCCCGCCCACAGCTTCTCGGCTCAGCTGGCTGTACACCAAGGATGGGTAGTATGCTTGACTAGAGCTTCCTCTGTGTGGATCAACGTTCCTTCGCCCTCCTGTCATCTCCAACAGAAGCATTCCAAAGCTGTATACATCGGATTTACTAGATATGACACCGAAGCTCCGGGACACCATCTCTGGAGCTATATATCCAATCGTTCCCCGCAGAGCACTCAATGGCACAAAATTGTTGTCCCTCGGACACAATTTGGCGAGTCCAAAATCAGCAACTTTTGGAACAAAGTTGCTATCAAGGAGAATGTTGTGTGGTTTGATGTCGAAGTGTACAATTTGCATGTCACATCCTTGATGCAGGTAGTTGATCCCCCTGGCGATGCCCAATGCAATCTCATTAAGCTTGTCCCAAGAAAAACTCTTCTCTAATGAGAAAATGTACTTGTCTAGAGAACCATTGGACATGTACTCATACACAAGTGCCCTCCTCATCTCCTCTGAGCAGAACCCCACAAGACGCACCACATTGACGTGGTGGATCCTGCCAATCGTTGCAACCTCACTGATGAACTCTTCTCCGTTGCAGTTAGAGTTCCCCAGCATCTTGACGGCAACGTACATATTCCCTGGGAGTATAACACCTTTGTATACAGAGCCATAGCCTCCCTGGCCGAGCTTCTCTCTAAAATGGCTTGTAAGTGCGGTGATGTCTGTGTAGGCGTATCTTGTCGGACCAAGCATCCGTTGCATTTGAAGAAACTTCTCGACTGCATCAATTGTAATTCTTGTTTTCCAGTACCTGTGGGCCAGGAACGCCAGCACTGCCAGGGGCATCAACGATCTGCAAAGTACTGCATAGAACCAAGTTTGTACGTATTTAGTAACACTCCAGAGAGGAAGTGCTAGCACAAAAATAATGCAGCAAAGGTAATGTAGTACGTATAATTCTGAATTACCAAGAATAAACTTCAGAATCCACATAGCAGCCACTATATATGGGAAGAGCAAAGATGTAGTTAGCGAATGAGATTGCTGCTCATATATGCATCTCCAAAACTCAATGTCAATGAAAAGAAAGAGCACAATCCCATCCTTGATGCTTGTACTGATACTTGGTTCTTCACGGAATATGCTGCAAGACCATGTCATGTACAAAAAGGATATTAGTGAGGGGAACCAGCGTTTCTGAGATGAAGTAGTCGAAGACAAGTAAATAAGCGAAACTGGGATCTCACAAGGACAAGGCACTCCACAACTCTGCGAAGCACTCTCTGGTGCCCGCAGCGCCATCCGGAAATTGAAGGGCAAATCCTTTTCTCATGAACTTAACAACATCTTGATAGCTTGCATTGTCGGGCATCATCATGCCTCTACCACCCAACGGAGTCATGGCCAAGTAACCGCACGAAGGCTCGAAATTCTCAGCTCTAGGAGAAGAAGGGCTAGTCATCACGTAGACGAACGAAGAATTGGTGCTCAGACAAGCCACTGGCATGTAAGTATCATTGTTCTCTATTGGCTGAGAACAATTCACAAAGGTCGCACATGTCGTCCATACAGGCCAAGGGGACACTTCGAGCTCATAATAATCAGAAACATGGCGATGGTGATCCCACTGAGGAAGAGGGCAACTGCTCCGTGTACCCAAGTCGGCCTCAACAACCCAGAAGGTAGAGTCAGTATTATTGATGTTAATCACATCATAAGTTCCGCTGCCGATGCGAATTGTAGGGCCAGTATCCGTGCAAACCAGTTCGCACGATTGAACACCGCACCAGGATGGATCACCTTGCCGACGGAATGGGTATGATATGTTGCTAAAACCACCGCAGGAGAAATAAGGACAAACATGATGTCGCCCCCTACATCTGAAACGAGAACTGCAAACACAGATAACACAGTTAAGGCATGCATGCAGGGAGAGCGATGGGATGCAGAAGACATCGCCATGGCAGGAAGGTTCACGCTTCAAAGAACCATGAACGAATGTATGGCAACTTGGTAAGATAAGTGATGAGTAGTCACCAAGAGTAGCAGCATGAGCAACTCTCTATTTGAGCAAGAAAATCGCACAAGACTGGCCCTACATGATTGTGATACCGCTGACTTGGTAGAGTCTTTCTTTTGT
>JAENPR010002774.1:0-41984 GCA_018135685.1 Themeda triandra
CGCACGTGGCTTCTTCCGCGCGCCTACCGAGAATAGACGGCGGCAAAGGGCAACAAAGCAAGAAACTTCCAAGGAGTTGCGAGATCGTACACACGTAACACCCGCGAATGTGATGCCATCCAACGGGCACATATGCGCCATCATTGGAGGTTCCAATATAGAGCACGACAAAGAAGAGAACGCGAAGAGAATATCGAGGCGCGTGTTGGCGGTATCATCGCTCCGCTCGGCGAATCGGCCGCGTGGAAGCTTGATACCCATCACCTTCACTTGAAGAAGATAATCGGGTCCGGATTACCCCCGCACTATGACGCTTTCGTCGCAATCTGCATTCGTAGAGCGGGTACACTTTGCACAACATTCGATTGACAACGGGAGTTCGGACATCTTGTTCACCAAAGCGTGCGACGACAAAGATGAAGCTCGACGGGGCGATCGCTCGATCAAGCGGGCAATGCCCTATTCGGTTTTGGTGGGAAGAAAATAGATGCACTTGGGAAGAAGACACTCACTGTAGCGTTTAGCGAAGGAGAGAAAGTGCGGGCGGAAGAGATATCGTTCGATGTGGTACAAATGGAATACCCATATACGGCAATCTTCGGAAGAGGAATCATAAACAAGTTTGACATCATAATCAAGCAGAGCTACCCGTGCATGAAGGCCCTCCTTTCTGGGTAATCACGGTGCATGGCGATCGATCGCGGCCCGGTAAAGATAGATGGCAAACCTATACGGGATACTGACATGGTGCACGAGGTAAAAAAGCCACGCAAGGAAGGAGGACGTTAATGAAGCCCCGGAGCGGAAAGAGCGGAGAGCGAGAGACGAGGGCACGAGAAGAGTGCTCTCATCGGGGAACCGCCGGATCAGTGCGTGCATATAGGGGCAAGTCTGTCAAAACGCTTCTGAGCCCGGGGCTAGCATTTACGGGGCGAGAACAAGGACGTATTCGCGTGGACAACTAAAGACCTCAAGGGTTGCCCGGGGGATTGGCACGGCACGGTCTCAACGTTAGCGAACGGACAAAGCCAAGGAAGCAAAAGTTGAGGAAGATGTCATCCGAAGAGCGGGACGCGAAGTTGGCGAAGTGCAAAGGCTTTTGGACGCGATGTGATCGGGCATGCGTATCCGGAATGGCTAGCCAACGTGGTAATGGTCAAGAAGAAAAGCGGCAAATGGCGCATGTGCGTGGATTTCGCAGATCTAAACAAACATTGCCCTAAAGACCCATACCCATTGCCGCGGATCGACAAGGCTGGTCGATATCGCATCGGGTTGCGGTTTGTTAAGTTTTACTGGATTGTTTCCGGGTACCATCAGATATGGCTGAATGAAGAAGATCAAGAGAAAACAAGTTTTATCACTCCAGGGGACCTTTTGCTACAAGCGCATGCCCGAGGATCAGCGAATGCTAGCCCTACTTTCTCCCGAATGATGAGACGAGGTCTTTAGGGCGAGAAAAAGAGGAAAACCTAGTCGCATACGTGGACGATATAGTGGTAAGAGCGATAAAAAAGCACACATCGAGGATCTAAAGGAAACTTTTGTGAACCTTCGAGCAAGCGGCAGAAGCTAAACCCGGAAAAATGCATATTCGGGGGTCGGCAAAGGGCAAGATGTTGGGATGTGCGAGTATCGGCCGAGAGGCATAGAAGCTAACCAGGACAAGATTGCCGCTATTGTAAACATGAGACCGCCGAGACTAAGAAGCGAGTGCGAAGCTCCGGAAGGATCGCCTCTAGGGAGATTCATATCCGAGCGGAACGGGGACTTCCGTTTTTCCGCATCCTAAAAAAATTCAGAAGGTTTCGGATGGGGCCCGGATCAGCAGCGCGCATTCGATGACCTGAAAGCTTACCTGTCAAAGGCCACGACATTATCGAGCCCATCACCAGATGCGATCTTGCTACTATATGTAGCAGCATCCCCCGCCGCGGTGAGCGCCGTCCTGGTGGAAGAAAAAGAGAACGAGGGGAAGTTACAGCAGTTCCCAATCTACTTTGTATCAGAAGCTTTGACATCAGCGAAGGCAAACTATTCCGAGCTGGAGAAAATCGCGTATGCGGTGGTCATGGCGTCGCGGAAGCTCAAGCACTATTTTCAAGCTCACCACATTCGGGTTTTGTCTGCTCAGCCCCTAGACGCCCTGTTCAGAAACGCAGAGGCGGTAGGGCGGATAGGCAAGTGGGCGGCTGAGCTGAATGAATATGTCATTGATTTCGAGCACAGATCGGCCATCAAATCGCAGGTCATAGCGGACTTCATCGCAGATTGGACCCCTTGTGGGGATAACACTACTCTCAGCTTCGAGGAACCAGAATGGACAGTGCACACGGATGGAGCCTGGTGTTCAGCTGGAGCAGGCATATCCGCGGTATTGACACCTCCAACCGGCCCAAAGCTGCGATACGCTGCTAGATTACAATATCGCACCACCAACAACACAGCCGAATACGAGGCAGTTCTGCTGGGTCTCAGGAAACTCCGAGCGCTAGGAATCCGCAGATGCGTCATCAAGTCTGATTCGCAAGTAATTGTGGGGCACATCCGAAAGGAATACACAGCAAAGGAACCGGCTGGCCCGGGTATCCGGAGCCGTCCGGCGAATGGAGAAATATTTCCTTGGTTTCACTCGCAATACATTCCAAGGGCGGACAACACAGAGGCGGTCCCTGGCAAAAGTTGCGCCCAGAACACTCCCTTGCCCGCCGATGTTTTCTACCAAGTCTTGACGGCCCGCGCGGTGCAGATGGAGGAGGAGCGGCCGGCAGTAATTCACGCTATCGCGAGTGACGACGGAGAGCGCCGATATGGGCATTCATTTCCGGAACTTATGAGCCGGGAGACGGAAGCAAGCGGCAAAGGATGGAGTCAGAACCAAGCAATACTCCATAATCGGAGAGAATCTGTACAAGGAGGGAGTCGTAGCGCCACTGCGAAGTGCATCGGCCCGGAACGAGGGGGTCCGGCTTTTGCACGACATACATTCGGAACTTGCGGGGCCCATAGAGGTCCGCATGAAATCGCTCACAGGGCAATGAGACAAGGCTTTTATTGGCCAACCGCTATCGAGGACGCCAAGCGGTGGTGAAATCGTGCCTCGGGCTGCCAAAGTTCGCAAAATACCGCAGGGCCCCAAACAAATCTAACCTCCCGATATGCCCAACTTGGCCGAGAGATGGGGCATCGACATAGTCGGACCGCTTCCGGCGCCGGGAAATCTCGAAATTCACTAGGTAGCCTTTGGAATACTTCACCAAATGGGTTGAAGCTAAGGCGTTAGCGACAATATCATCGGCACCTTAGTCAACTTTGTGTGGAGAGAATCATCAGATTCGGGGTTCCATCCTACATAACGGTGGACAAGGAAGCGTTTGACGGCACCAAGTTCGAACTTTCGTGAAGACTGGGATCAAACCGACGTTTGCTTGATAAATCACCCGGAATCGAATGGCGCGGTGGAACGGGTCAACGGTGACATTTTCATTACCATATCAAAGACCCTCGAAAAACACCGAGAAGAAAGGTAGATGGGCTCGGAGTTAACGGCTACGGTTTGGGGCACAATATATCCAAGTCGCGCATAAGCAACCGGTTTCACGCCTTTCGAGACTTCTCTTCGGGAAGAAGCCGTTACCCCGAAGAGGTTCGGCTGGGATCTTTTCGGCGAGATCATGGCCACTACCCAAGAACAACGATACACTCACTCAAGCGGCGGACTCGCTAAGGCTACGAGGCGGCGGAAAACCTTGACGAGATACCATCGAGAAACAAAGACTTGGAGAGATAAAAAAGTCGAGGCAGGTCATCAACCCAGGAGATATGGTCCTTATTCGGCAACCCGACAAGCAAGGCAAATTGCAATCGTAGTGGTACGGCCGTACATCGTCGCGAGAATGGTAAAAGAAGGAGTCTACACATTTGGTGAAGGAGGACGGCACAGAGTCCGGCCACACGGGAACGCCGACAACCTACGCCGCTTTTACCCGTGAAATTGCCCCACGGGGTTGTAATTTTCTTTTCTTAATTCTCGGAACACAATTCGGGGGCGCTCTTTTTCCTCGCAGGGAAGCCTTTTCGGAGGTGTGAGGTTTTTTAATGAGGCGTCCTATGTACCCCTGTTTAATACTTTTCAATTCACGTTTCCCTAAAGTGTGGATGCGTAACGTTTCTCCGATCCAAAAAGTCGATTGCCATATGTGTCACCGACCCTATTCGGAGAAGTTTTTGTCGGGTTGCAAGCAACCAAAAGCCAAAAACGGCTAGTAAACTCAAAGAAAACGCGAAGCATCACGAATGCACCAAACAACCCAAATGCGCGAAACAAAGCAGCTGCTGCGAACTCCGGCAAAACGGCGAAGTATCGCGAAATCGGCAAGAAGCCGAATGCGTGCAAACAACGCCTCGGGTGAAACGAGCCTCGGAGAAAAGACCGAAGGTTACGATAACGCAAAGTTGCAAACAAGCAATTTTCATCCGCAAGATCAAACTTCTTATTCATCATATTCTGGCGGTATAATTACATCGAAGGTGCTTGTGGTGTTTAATATCACAATCAAGAACAACACACCTTCTATATCGAGCAACGCCTCGAGAATGTGCGCGATTAGGGTCCCTCGGACTCTCGAAAGGAGCGCTGTACTGCACCATTATCGAGCGTGCTCCGCCCGAATACGGCATACACAGCAGGCAAAAGGGCCGAAAACGTACACCCAATGCGGTTAGCGAGGGCTGGGTAGTGGACGCAGCATTTGGCCTGATGACACCGCAAATCCCAAAACCTCCCATTCCAGCACGACATAAGCAGAGTATGCGGTTAGTAAAACAAAAGGTCTCTGCAGGCATGATAAAAACCATGAGCTTGGACCAGATTATATAGTCTAGCCACTCAGCCTCCAAGACGGGTTAAATTTATGACTCGCCTAACAAATGTACGACGGCGTTGTGGCATTAAAAAGGTGTTTCACGGCGCTATGACCCAAGCAGTATTATATATGCATAACATCCCCCATAATGCAAGGCCATGTCGGTCAAAACAAACTCATCCCGCTCCAAAACTAACGTTAGTAGGAATGAGAGGAGTCAGGAAAGGAGCCAGCACTCGTCCTCCCGTTTCGGTTGTGAGCGGCGAGCGAATAGGCACGGCCCGGGTTCAACTCGGGAGGAGTCGGGAGGGAGTCGGTGCTAGTCCTCCCGTTTCGGTTGTGAGCGTGGAACAGTTAGGCGCAGCCAGGGTCAAATCGACTGCCTAAGCAAAAGCAGCAAGCGCGCAATAGCAGAGATGCGCAGAATCGCGCGTTTCCCTATTCCCAAGAATGACTGGAAGTTCCAGCTCCTGCACGGCGACTAGTCCATATTCGGGAAGTCAGCCCACAGCAAGTGTGGGGCAACCATAAGGCCTGGGATATAGTCAACGGATGAGGTTTAGTGCTCTACCCGCCTGCAAACGAGAAAGGGCACAGGCGCGCCCATTCGGGTGTTGGAAGCCGAGTCTTACCACTTCGAGATAGGACTCATCTAGTTTCAGCCAGTAGGGCCATACAGAGTTCCATTCAGCGGCTGTGCAGAGCGCTTACGCATTTTGTAACAACTATAAATAACTCTATGTGAAAACAAATCGGAGGGAATTTGGAGGGCTTAACTCAAAAATTCCCGAATACGCCCTCCGCTCAAATTCGGGGGCGGCGCTCTAAGACTCCACGAAACGGCCGGAGGGCTTAACTCTAAAAATTCCGAATACGCCCTCCACCGCTCAAATTCGGGGCGGCGCTCTAAGACTCCACGAAATTTGGAGGGCTTAACTCTAAAAATTCCCGAATACGCCCTCCAGCTCAAATTCGGGGCGCTCTAAGACTCCACGGCTTATTTGGAGGGCTTAACTCTAAAAATTCCCGAATACGCCCTCCACCGCTCAAATTCGGGCGGCGCTCTAAGACTACTAAAATTTGGAGGGCTTAACTCTAAAATTCCCGAATACGCCCTCCCGCTCAAATTCGGGGGGAGGGGGGGCGGCGCTCTAAGACTCCACGCCTGTATTTGGAGGGCTTAACTCTAAAAATTCCCGAATACGCCCTCCACCGTTCAATCCGGGGGAGCGGCGCTCTAAGACCGCATGCAACGCCGGAGGGCCTATTGAGGAATTGTCCCGAATGCGCACGCCGCCGATTAAACTAAGGGCGGACGCGGCGTTTCACAACGATGGTGCGCTCAACAAAAATTATTCTAGGCCCTATTCGCGAATCCGGCGTTCTTAGCCACCGAATGGCCGTCTGAACGAAAGTGGTATCATAATCGCGCTGGAAAACGACTATGTAGTTAAATTTTAACCGCATTCAGTGCTGGGCCACAAAATATGTTCAAGCAGTACTAGGGTTCCCCGAACCCCGGCCATGCAGGGCCACAAACACGGCCACGCAGGGCCAAATACAGCAAAGCTAAGTTTTTACAAAGAAAGAGAGATTAAGAGTTGGCGCGGTTTCGGGCTGCGGGGAGATTGGGGACGGGGCGCGCCGGCTGCCGGTTGGCGCCGCCGCGGAAGGGTTCACGGCACCCGAATGATCGCCTTGTGCGGTACCTTCGGGTGCAAGGGCCATCTCCGGGGACCGCAGCGTGTTGGAAGACGGCGTGTCGCCCGCCGCGGCGCCTCGCTCGTCCCTATCCCGAATGTAGGCCATGACCCGGTCACGGATAATGGTCTCTTCCGCCTCATCTCCCTGAAAGAAAGAAACACGAAAGTGGTCAAGTCAGCTAAGAAATTCAAAAAAAGAACCAATCATAAATGACAAGCGCCATTCGGTAGCGCCTACCTCCGCCACGCTCAATGCCGCGCGCAGCAAGCTGAGATTGCGACCGCCACCGCTCCAGAAGCCGCTGAAGAACTTCACGGCGGCCTCATGCGCGTCCCGATCCGGGACCCAGAATCGGTCCGCGTCATCGGGAGCCGGAAGCGTTGCCGCGTGCGGACACCCCGCGTCCTTCGGCGCCTTGCACTTGGCCCGCACGGGTGGTTTCGAGGGCGGCCCGGCGGCGTCCGAGCTCCATTTGGCCCTCAAGGCGGCGAGCCCGGTCCGGAGGAACTGGCGAAGTCAAACACCGAGGTATCCTCTCCGATAGCGGGCACCACCACCTCCTCGCCAACCCCGGCCACCGGGCGCGCGAAGATGGTAGCGGCTGGTTGAGTTCGTCGAGCCTGGCGGCAGGCGGACCGCTGCGGTTGGTTTTGGGTGTTCCTTTCGGTCTGGCGGTCCGGGCGTCCGCCCGGCCTCCTCGCGCCGTTTTCTCTCTATCAAGCTCGGTGCGCGCTGCGCCGGCTCCTCCCTAAGCTGCGCACCTCGGCCTCGCTTTCGGTGAGTTTAGACTCAACGAAAGCGACCGCGGCAATCCGCAGCGAGCGCAGCACTTATAACGGTTCTTTGCGCCCGGAAAAAGAGTGAGAATGTAAACAACCCGAATAGGAATAGACTTCGATCATTCGGGATCGACAACTTCAGAAATCGCGTGGAAGTTGATAGCCGAGAGGAGCTCCGGGCGATCCACCTTGGCCAAATCCCTTTCGGTGGTGGTGGCACTAAAGGAGGTCTTGCACCAGTCCGGTCAAAGCGACACCCGCGCGCCGGCGGCACGCCGCTTGCGCGGCAGTCCACCCGCGATTAAGCGGGCGTCCGAAAGCCGCCCCTAGAGCACGAGCAAGTTGGTAAGTCCGTTCACGGTGCGGGCTCGTGTCTTCGGGAGATGAGCACCCCGAATACACGCGCATGTGGTCGCACTCGTGCGGGGCTCGCTCTAAGGAGAGCTGCCATGTCCAAACGAGCACACGCCGCGGTTTCGGGGGTCATGCGACTGAGCTCGCGGTGGAATCGGGACTTACCAGGTCGCCTGGCCAGATTCGGGTTCAGGTCCGAAACGGATCGGGAAACTTCCGCGGAAGCAGGCGGCGGCATAGAAGCAGGCGCTGCAGCGGCTGCAGGAGCACCCGCGGCCCTAGGCCTTTTCGTCATCGCGAAAGCACCCCCGGAGGTGTCTGCCGGCCTTTTTAAGCTCACGCCCAGGGAACTCAGCGTTGGGTGCGCTTTCGGAGGTAGGCGGCACGGGTCAGAGATTTTCTTGCGTGTTCCGGCCATCGAGCTCGGCCCGCCGGTATCGTCCTGCAAAGCATAAGCCGAAACCGTCAGATTAGTTTACGTCGCCCGAAGTATGAATACAACAACTATGCCCTAATGCGCAAAGCATCTCTCGCTCTACCATTTCGGCATGCTGCGGTTCCGGGACCCCCAGGAAATCCAATGAGAACTTAGCGCTGCGTTTTAGCGGCTTAGTCCCTGTCCTTGACCATTTCACGGCATACACGAACGTCGCGGGTCTCGGTTCCGGGCGCTCTCGGTTTTTCTTTGCGCGCGTTTTCTTTCTCGGCCGGCCGTTGTAGTTGCTCGAATCGGCGCGGAAGCGGAGCGCGCCGAATAGGTGCCGGCCGGGGGCACCAACCGGCCGCTCGGCGCAGCGGCCTCCGGCTCGTCCGCGCCTGTCACCGGCCTTGGCCTTGGACGCTTTAGGAGCCGGTGGAGGCCTCTCCGAATAGGGTATACCCATGCAATCCAAGGCACGGTTTTCCTAGGGGAGTTGCCAAGCTGGAGCACCTTTTCTTGTGCTCCCTTTCTCCGTATGGCCCGCTTTGTCAATCGGGTAGCTTTTTCTCCGGCGCGGCCAAGTACGCGGCATCGGGAATCAAAATGAGCGGGGCGCTCCGGAAGGAAGTCGGGACCACGATAGCCATTAATGTCCCGAATAGGCTCGAACTTCACCAGTTCACATAAGGGCCATTCGTCCAAAGCAATCATCTCTTACGCCGGGTCTCGGGCGTCGCCGGTGGCGGTCAAAGCATACGCTTCGCGGCGGCGTGGTGGTTGGACCCGAATTCGTCGTGAGGTGGATGTTTCTCTCCAATCATCACGGTCATCAAAGACACCAAGGGGTTCGCACGGCGGCGCCTAACTCTTTGGCGACTTCCACCTCTTCGTCCGAGGCAACGCGAATGTAGAACCAGTACTTGTTCCAGTCCTCCCATTTTTCTTTGAAGGTGGGCACCAGACAGTTCCGCTCCTGCCCTGGAGCCGGCACGAAGTTGTAAGACCCATATTCGGTGCGAATATTGGGCCGCCCATCAACCGTCCCCACTTTCGAGTGGAAGTGGGTGGAGTGGTACTTCACGAAATGGGCAACACTTGGCTCGTGGCCCATCATCTTCATGGCCATGCAATATATCTTTGGCCGGGCGATCGCATTCGGGGTGAGATGGTGAATCTGCAGATGGAATTTTCGCAGAACGTCCCCAAAAAATGGAACCAAAGGAAATCTCAGTCCGGCTATAAAGAAGTCGTGGAACACGACCGCCTCGTACGGTTTCGGGTCCGGGATCACTTCATCCCGGGGCTCGCTCCTTTTCGCTCGAATGCGGCGAGAAGCCAGCTAACGGCGGTATGAGTTCGGTCGCTCCTCGTCAATCTTGGATCGGCAAATAATGCCGGTGTGCCCCTCAATCGACCGGCGGCTTCTCGGGGCGGGCCGGATTCGACTCCTTCGCCTCCATCCGGCGTGGCAGCCGTGCTCCCTTCGGCACCATCATAGTCGCAGATCCGGCATCTTCTTCATATGCCACTCCAGCGCTCCCACGACCGGCCCAGTTCTCAGCCCGGTTAAATCATGCGGGCGCCGATATTGCGGGCGCTATAGCGCGAATAGGTCTCACAAGTTCGGGTTCTCCCAAGCTGCTCCACGAGTCATGCGACATATTCTGCCGGATTGGGCGAGTTGGGCCGCAAGTTACTGCGCAAAATGAAGAAAGCCCGGATGCGGTGTCGTGGGCCGCTCCCAGCCGAATCTCCGGACGAGGAGCTTTCGGACATGGCGATCGCTCCGAATGGGTGCCCGGAGCTTCCGAGCTATGAAGAAAAACGAGAATGCGTTCAATAGGGCCGAAAGTGACCCGCTCACCTTTCCTATAACTCCCAAACCTAAACCACGAAACCCAACCAACGAAAAAAAACGAAAGCGCATATTTACACCTTACCGAATCTGGAAGATGGTTCGGATGCGGAGACCGAAAGCGCTCCTCGAATGCGTCAGCGTCGAGAGCGACGGGGCAATGTGCCCGCCCCCTCCCGCGTCTTCGCCTTTTATAGGCAGGGGGCGGCCGTGGAGGGAGCCGACGCGTCGTTTCACGCGAATCGAGGTAAAAAAAAAAAGTCTCCCCATCCTGGGGCGTCGCTGGCACATTCGGCACGGTCATACTCGGCGAGTTAGCGTCTTTTCGGCGGCGTTGCACTTTCGGCACAAACACATTCGGCATGTCAGTGTTTTGGCGGCCTTGCCCGGAAGGGGCCGCCCATTCCGGGCAAGACCGGAGGGCTACTGTTGGGGGCAGGAGTGGAATTGGCCACCCCGTCCCCCCTGATTGTGTGCGCCTCATGTGTTTGATGTGCGCAGGTACGGGCGGAAACCCCGATAGCGCGGGAAGGCGCGCATTCGGCATCGCCGGGCGCCAGGCGGAAACCCCGATAGCGCGGCCGGCGCGCGTCGGTGTCGACATCGAACCCCGGGATGGAAAGCCCCGACGCGGGAAGACGCGCGCATTCGGCACCGACGGCGCCCGAGCGAAAACCCGATAAAGCGCGGCGCGCGCATTCGGTGTCGACATCGAGTCCCGGGATGGAAAGCCCCGACGCGGGAAGACGCGCGTCGGCACCGACGGGCGCCGAGGCGAAAACCCCGATAGCCGGCGCGCGCATTCGGTGTCGACATCGAGCCCGGGATGGAAAGCCCGACGACGCGGGAAGGCGCGCATTCGGCATCGCCGGCGCCGGGAGGAAATCCCGATCGCGCGAGAAGGCGCGCGTCGGGATGAGTCGGACGCATTCGGCGGCCGGGCGGGGAAGAAGAGCCCGGATGTGTCCTGGTCGGTGGTTAGCCGGCAAATGTGGGCCCTTGGGCCATTTACTTGTACGCCCCGTGTCGGCCGCTCTGTGCGTTGAAATTAGGGTTGCCGGGGCATTCTTGTACAAAATGCAACACGACTTCCTATAAGTAGACCCCTCGGGGACGTTGTAGGGGACCACGGACTCCGTGCGTTTTAGCCGGAGCACAAGGAATACAAGGTTCGTGTTGTTCGTCCCGTTTTGTAGCTTTGTGTTTCTTGTATCTCCTGTTTTGGTCCCTTAGGGGGTGCAACCCCAAGGACCGAAACAACATAAGGGCTGCTCGCTTCTGCATTTTTTACATCTCAACTGTTCTTTCAGGCTGTTAACTGATGCTTCAAGTGCTTTGAATGCCTCATGTACTAATTGGTTTAATCCATCGTGCCTGTGATATCTGCGTTGCGTGCCCCTGTTTGATTCTGGCAGAGATCTACTTGCACTTGCTGACTGAATTATATACTAGTGTGTGCTATTTGCAGTTGCTAACTGAAGTACAACGCTTCCTCTTTACTGTCTCCACAGTGATCAGGGAGTTGGATTCCATGAAGCAGCGGGAGGGCCTGTCCCGACGCTCAACGAAAGCCACCTCCATCCTTGCAATGGATCGAGGAGTGCATGGCGACGGAGAGCTGGTGGATCCACGTCCGAGCTCCGCCGACATGTTCCCCGTGGTCCCCAACCCCGCCCGCGACCCCTTCGGTGCAGCGCATCGACGAGGAGATCGACATCGGCTCCTCCGGGACCTTCAACCGGATGGCGGCCCTCTTCTCCCCGCGACTCGCTGACGTCGTCTCTCCCAGGCCCGAGGACCGCGTGCGGGGACAAGGTCGTCGTCCTGTCCAACAGCGTCACGCTCAAGATCAAAGCCATGGCAGAGGTACGTATTCAGTCTGTCATTCAGAATTTCAGATGACAATGTCTGTTCTCTGTTGGGCATTGGAAGTTTGGAACTGAAACTGGTTGCCTTGTTGTGTTGTACGCGCAGGGCTTGCCTTGCGAGGGGGCGAAGGAGTTCCGGGAGTCGCTGATGGACCCGTCGTCGAGGGGGTTCATGTGGGCGGCCAGCGCGCCGCGGGGCTCAGCGTGGTCGTGCCTGGACGCGTCCGCGCTGGCGGAGAACTGTTACAACAGCCACCACCACGCGATGAGGCGGAGGGTCCCTGCGGCAGTAGAATAATAATGAATGAATTTGTCAGGATATCGTGTTGCTCCGGGCAGAATCTTACTGCCGAGGAATGTTTTTTCCGGGTAGAAAATAATGGCGCGCCACACGTGAATCACCGCAAAGTTCGACGCAAATCTGTGCGTGCACCGGAGATTAATTAAGTAAAATCGCGTGGCGCTGCTGGTGATGAACCTGGATTGTGGTATGTCCTAGCCCGGCTGCCCGGGGCAGCGCCTCTCTCTCTCTCTCTCTCTTTTATGCAAGCAGCCCAACCCAATTTGTATTTATTTATGTAACATGACTGAATGTTTAAGCATACAGAGCAGAAAGTAAATAAATGAAACCCAAAATCAGAGAGAGACAGAGAGTGTATGCACATGATCCCTTTGCAACATCGATCTCGGTACCTGATGAGCTCTGATCCGACACGGGGTACCTGATGAGCTCTGATCCGACACAGGGCCAACCGCTCCTTGAGCTCGGTAACCTCTGACTCCTCGAGTCGCTCGATCTTGGCCCAGGACTCGGCATTGTCATCAGGAGCTCTGCTGGGCAACTTATCGAGGTAGGAAAGAATCGAAAAAGTTTCTGAGCTCGTAAGGATCCCAATTCACGGATTCCCTTTGTTGCTCCTCTTCGTCGTTGGCATCGGTGTGTGTGTGTTGTTCACCATTATCATCCCCAGCAGTCCTGGTGACACGCGGCATATCCGCTGCCTTTTCCTCACGCGTGCAGCACGTGGCTTGTGTGTCCTCCATGACTAGCAAAGATGCTGCTTCTTTTTCAGGTGAACAATTGCGTGTAGCCCAGCGAGAGAACAAAAATTTAACTGGGCTCGTTCATCCATCATGAGCCCAACTCACTACCATAGTAGTAATCTCTTGGCCCAGTCCAATCCAAATCCAGCCCAATGCTCGAAAGCCCATCGGAATCATGCGGCCGTTGGCGGCTACTCCTCGGCCCCGTCGTGACCTCCGTTTTCTGAATTTTGGAATCCCGTTTCCAAACGGCAGCCGCGGCGAGCGACAATGGCGGACGCGGCGGCGTACGAGGCGCAGCGGCAGCGGCAGGTGGAGGAGAACAAGCGGAAGATGGAGGAGCTGTGGCTGCGCCGCCTCGTGCCCCCCACGGTTCGTTCGACCTTGGTTTCCTCCTCTAGGTCTCGCATTGCCTCCGACGAGTTGTCTTCCCCGTCCTGTGACCCAGTTGGCGTCTCCCTTCGTAGGCCAACAAGGCGCTGAAGCGGAAGGCGCGGGCCCCCGCCGCCGCCGCCCCGACACGGCGGTCCGGCCGCGTGGCCGACCTCCCCGAGCAGCCCAGCTACAGCCAGGTGAAATACCGCGAGGTACATTCTGGTTCGTGGGAACCAATGTCTCTTCCTCGATCTCCACTGTTGCATCTAGGTCCAAGGTAGACATATCCATGTGACATTAATTGTAAAAATTCCCTTCTTGTCTGCTGAGATTTCAATGGAGAGGGATGGCAATACTGCATTGTAATAGTCTTAGTTCTTCTCGTAAAGCATACATGTCCCTAACATCCCACTACAGGCATACTTATTTCAGGATGTCGTGACATTTGGATTTTGGGCAAGTCCTGATATGGGTATAAACTAAAACCATAAAGCATCGGGCAACTATTACACTTCAATGAAATTTTCCTATAGCACTTACCTAGATGCATACTGTACAAATCCACATCCTTTACCAACAGGAATTTTCACATATATAAGCTCTCCAAACTGTACACATGCCTGCCTCAGCTCATCTTCTGTCACATTTGGGTCCAAGTTCCCAATAAATATCTGTAAATTTATGATATATCCTAAGGTAAGTGGCATAGTCAACACTCAACAGAGTAACTGGTAGAAATATGGTGGGGGTCCAGACCGTAGTGTTTTTAGGATCACTGTCAGGGAGAACTGCTTGGATCAAAAACCGATCCCCACCTGCATTGTTCACTTAAAACACTTGGGGCTTGTTTGGTTCCTATGATTAAAACTAAAGTGGACTAAACTTTAGTCACTTTATGGACTAGAGAGCCAAACACAAGGACTAAAATAAGACTAAAACAGTTTAGTTGCATGCATGCACTTTAGTCACTCAAGATGAACTGAAAGGGACTAAAACATTTTAGTTCACTTTAGTTTTAGTCTTGTGAAACCAAACATGCCCTTATTATATAAATTTGGTTAAACTTGAAAAGCTTTAACTATCTAAGATTCTTGGAATGACTTATAACTTGGGACGGAGGACGTAGCAACTAACATGTAACATTTCTGATCCATTGAGCAGGGTCAAAAGAAGTCGGAAGTTGCCGCCATGGCCAAGGCCAAGCAGTTGGAGGCCAAGCTGGGCCCCGGCCACCCCACCTTCGTGAAGCGCATGACCCGAGTGTTGTCGGTTGTATCATCCATCCCATTGGCATTGGGTTCTGAATAAGTGAGATGGGGCAGTCGCTCCCGGTGGATTTCGTAGGAAGCATATGCCAAAGCGGGATGAGATGATCTCGGTGGTGGATGAGCGGGACAAGAAGTTTGGGGTGGAATACCATGCGGTGGAATATCCCTACATTACCGAGGTGGAGAGGGTTCATCAACGACCACAAGCTAGGTGATGGTGATTGCTGTTGTTCAGCTGATTCAGCCGACGGTGTTCAAGGTGAGATTCTAGGTTATTCTTTGCGGTGTTTTAAAAGGTTCTAGACGCCTAGTACCTTGGTGAAGAAAAGGTCGGCGACGGGAGGTTCACGGCGGAGCTTAGTGGGGGCTAAAATGGGCTCCGGCCCCCCTTGTCCAAAACAAAAATAGCGAGTATTCTTCAGCACATGCAAAGAAACTAATAATAGTATCATAAATTGACTAATAATAGTATCGAAACTAATAATAGCACCACGCGGGTCTTGATCGGCGGAGGCCACCGCCCCCACGCAGTCCGCTATCTGGTGTGGTTTGGGTGGTCGTAGCGATCTAGCTTAACTACTCTTTTGGGCACTAACGGTTTACCGGAAGGAAGATTCAAAATTGTCCATTAGCTTGTTTTGCAGTAATTTTGTTCTTTGCTTCCAAATTCCCAATTTTAGAATGCTAAATCGAATAGGATGCTGTATTATATCTAGAAAAAAAATTAAATAACATATGCTTCTTATCCAAAATTTCCTCGTTCATATGATATAATGACTACCTTTATATATATTTTTAGTCAAAATGGTTAAAGAGAAACCCATTACTGTATTCTTTAAAAGGAAAAGAGTTGATTCGGTTGTTGAGCAATCTCCAGTTCTTTCTCCTTAACTGAACTAGAACAAAGGCAAGATGAAGAACAACAGTTACATGGATTCATGTACTTGATAGACAAAAATGCCCCCCCCCCCCCACCCTATGTTTTGCTGCGAGCTCCGCCACTGAGGAGGTTAGCGCCTATTGTTTAGGCAGACAGATTTTTAAACTTGTGTTTGCTATGATTTTACTTCTGGATCACAACTAGTACAAGTGCTTGATAGTTTGGACTCTATTAGAGGTCAACCAAAATGGGAATCAAGAAGAAACTGCTCACGGATGAGCAGAAAAGGGACGACAGAAAGTGAAATTTTGTAGGGAGAGAAGATGGGAGAAAACCAAATGATGTTTCCATTCTATCAGCGTTTTGTTCCTTTATATGGTCATGGTTGCTTCAATCACCCAAGGCCAAGCCCTTGTAATCTAGTATTAAAACCTAGTAGTTGTAGCCCACGCCCATGACTACCCTTCCTTTCCGCATCTTTGAATTCGGCTTCCCCTCAAGCTGATGCACATGTGCCACCAAGATCCCAGGGTGTCGGCAACTTCTGGACAAGCTGTAATAATGATTAAAGAAAAATCATGTTCCCATCAATAGGGGCAACGTAGAGGCATGAGGGTCATGTTGCGTGTTTTCCCGAGATTCTACTCTGGACTGGATAAACACATTCTTTATTCAGATATATTTATTGACTTAGAATATCTCCCTTAACTTGAATGATAATTTCTGATGCTACCGACTCTCTCCTTCCAAAATGAAAGTGGCAAGGATAGATCAGCCTTTTTCCGCTTGCTGAATGACAATTCAAAAAAATCTTCCTTGGTTTTTTTATGTGGAGCAAATTTTCAAAGTTTGGCTGAAGCTTTATCTGAAGGTGTGCAAAAATTGCTATTATAGGACTCCAAACAATTGGCTTCTCTATAATAGGTGTGATAGTGCCATTTGGACCGATGGATAACCACCTTTCAGGTGCTGCTGAAGCTTGCACAGCATCATTGCTATACTGCTATCCATGTTCCCTACATGCTTTGGCCACTGTGCAAATTTTAATCTTGGACCAAAGCCCATCTCCTGCCCAAAGGACAGTTTGACTCCACGACCAATTAATTCAAGTTTACAGCTAATTGTTCCATCTGCACTGATCTGTTCAGGCTTCAAGAATTCAGATGCCAGCCGACAAGTTCCAAAGCATTTCTTACATGTTCTACCTGATTATCCTAAGTTGTTCTGCTCAGTGCTTAAAACAGTGATAAGCCCTAGTCGGGGCAGTGGGGTGGCACTAGCACCCAGGTGGAGCTAAAGCTGTCTTGGTAGGAGGGTGTCGCCAATTGCCATTGTAGGCAGGGCAACTAATTATTCGAAACATGGTATCTGCAAACTACAAATTTCTGTGGAAACAATTTTGAAACTATTATGGTTGCTCAGTGGTCAGGTGCATGTCCAGGGTGGCTTTCCTCGAATAGTTGTGCACCCAAGTAGACAATTAGTTGGGTGGAGTTTGTCGAGTTGTCACCGTGACTGGAATTGTTCTTACATCATATTCATGGTATGGTTGTGCCATAGTATCACTTGTCAAATACTGAGAAGGATCTTGCCATACCTATTTTTCACAAAAATTACAACTTGAACGTGGCAAACTATGTCACAATATTTGGAAAACATGAAATCCTGACTTCTTTTGAACATGATTTCTGTAAGAAACAATATACATTTATGTAAAAATTACTCTATTTCAAACTGAGCAAAGAATCTTTGCAATATCAATTTTGCTTTGAAGCATGCTGTCTGTACGCCTTCTATTACAATTTCTTAAGGATTACATAGAAGAAAACTATGTATTTAACTTCTGATTATGTTACCTCTGCTATGCAAATGGTGCAGGTATACATTATCAGAGCAAGTTCCTGCAAAGAAAATGGCAACTGATAAAACAGGATTCTATAACATTTGACTGGAGCAGGTTAGTTATGATTATCACCTTTTGTGATGGTTGAATTGACTGTTTAAAAGATCTATTCTGAAATGTCAAGGGAATGCTTTTGATCCTGATTTATTGCTTTCTGATGTCATCTAATTATTGAAAATTACTTGCAATGTTTTGAGATAGATGCATATTTCATATTTCTTGCATGATAATTGATACACAAGTTCGACCATTACTTTTTATGATATGTTATTAATTGTTATAAGACATAAAGTACGATGTACTTTTTGTTTCCTAGTAAGCATGACTCTTGTCTTAGTTTAAATCAGATGTCAGTCAATATAAATGTATGAGTTAGGCTTGTTTGGTTGGATGCCCACTTACCCAATCAAAAAGTGTGCATTCCTACTATATGCAGATTGTTTTTGTTTGCTACCAAATTTTGGCAAGCCATGATGGTTAAACGTCAACCCCTTCGCAATTGCTGCGAAATCTATGGCAAAGCTTGGGCGCCAATATACCTTGCAAAAAATTGGTAGTGAATGGGCATTATCAAAATGTGCCTCAAAACAGTAGTTTCTGGTGGGTGATCTTGCCTGATGCTAAAATTGATGCCACCAGTTGTAGCTTAAGAGGAAAAAGTGATTATAGTCCTGCAACAGTAATCAAAAGGTTTATGGTACATGAGTCGTATGGCCGCACATCCCAGCCATGAATGAAGCATGACAGCCACTGTTTTGCCTCTGTGTTTGTTTATCTGGTTCTGTTGCTTTGGCGTGGGTAGCCTCCATTTGTTTGATAATGCACGCTATGGATCACATGTCAGATTAGAATGCAATTGGATGCCTGCCAGTTATGTATTCGCTTCAGCAAAAATTTGGCTGATAATATTTTCTTTTGCATGTTTCACCGTAGGATATGATTTTGTTTTGAGAAGCAGGCAGCAATATTTTATTTTGAGAAGCACATCTTTTGAGCTCATGTAGTCAAGTAGTAGCTGACCTTTTGGTGTTAATGCCTACCAGAAAATAGACTTACTAGCAGCGTCATCATTTAAGAATGGAGGTAGTACTTAATTGGACTTGTTTTTTACTAAATTCATGGAGTAATTCATTATATTATTGTTCATATTTAGCTTGGTTTGATTTGTACCTTGACGTTGAGGATTCTGGCCTTTTTTTTGTTTTGTTATATCCTCCCGGTGAGAAATGATGTTACATCCTTTTTTTGGGGGGTGGCCTACACGTGCAAACCTGAAATGAAGCTATGCCAACTTTTCTTTTCTTTTTTTTTTAGAAAGGCGCTATGCCAACTTTTCAATGAGCAGTCATACAGATTTTTGTTTTCGTTCATGTTGTACTTTATGCTAAATTGGCACTGACCTTTTTGGGCATTTTTCAGTTCCAGAAAACAAGAGGAGCCAGTTAGAAGATGAATGCGCAAGGTTGCCGTCTTGTATCAAGATCATCCAAGACTCATTAGAGGGGCATTGGGATTATCAGGACCTCGTTAAGCTAAGTCTGTAATTCATGATTGTGCATGGCGGTTTACCATGTCATGTTACTATGCTAGGCCTCCCACTCCCAGCAGCAAGTTGGAGTCTGTAATTGAACTATTGAAGTATGTTACTATGTTAGGCTCCCAGCAGCAACTTGGAATCTGTAATCGAAAAAGTCTTTCTGCTGGCTGGCGATCCGGACGGGTTGCAGGAGCGCGTCGTCCTCTCCTTTCCGTGTCACGGTGATCCGGCTGCCGGCACGAGCGCGCGGCATGCTGGGTGGCGTCGTAAATGAGCAGCGCCGCACGGCGCCGGACCACGCCACCTTGGGGCTCCCGCGCTCGCCGCGGCTGCCGCTTGTATTGCACTTGCGCTGCACCGGACGGGACCAGGGATCGTCCGTCTCGTTTATTCACCGGCGACGATGAGCGATGAGCAGCAGGGAAGGTGCGTCAGGGGCGTTCAGCGGCATGCGTTTGTTGGTCGCGAGGTTGTGGCGTCGCGGTCGCCGACGCGGACTGCTAACTTGCAGCCGTGTAGTAGTAGGAGCCGAGGAGGGAGCGCCACGGCAGGCGTGGCCGGCCGGACGACGCCACACAGCAGCCAAGGCATCCGTGCTGCTGCCTGTTGTAGCCTTGTACGTGCTCGCGGTCCATGGCAAATTGGCAATCACAATACCATCATCATCGCTGGCTACTGGGTGGGTTACCGGTGGATTTGGGCTTAACCATCCTTGCCACCTGTTCCCTGAATTCCTGGGGTCCCCTGGTTCTGGTTGATTGCATGCATCTCGACTGCAATCTGAATCAAGTCAAGTCGGATTTTGTCAAACTCGAGACGAGAGGGAGGGGCGGCAGGCGTCGGGCGGCGGCGCCTCTTGCGTCGGAGAGACGATGAGTCTCGCGTACGAGAGAGAAGGAACGGGCCAGGTAGATGGATCGATGATTAGATGACAATTAACAGGAGGGTAGTATGGTCAATACGAAAAAATACATATATTTAGGACTCCAAATATGATGAAAAGAAATAAAATTATATGTATTACGAAGTCCACATGTTTGCCACACGACAGTCATATAAGGCGTCACGTCTGAAGACTACATCGCGATCAAGACATTATTACCTCTTATTTATTGTATTTCTTGATGTGGCGGATATTTACTCGAAGATTGTGGACATAGAGTCTAAATAAGACTTGGAGTCTTGGTTTTTCTGTCTCTCTCTTCAATAAATATACCGCCACATCAGCAAAACACAATAAATAGAAGAGTAATAAATAGTCTTGGACTCTGTGGTAGAGTCTGCATTGTGAATGCCCTAATAACAATTTTCTCCTCTCTTAGTGGACCGGTCCATGGTCCTTTTGCAGTTTTAAACCAACTTTGTTGTACTGTCTTTTTCAATCTTTAAGGATAAAAGAGCAAAATGTATTGGCGGTCCTTAACTTGTCAGGTTGTGTTATGTAAGTTCATAAACTTTGAAAGTGCATATCTAGGTCCTTAATTAATGGTGCTTTTAAAGTGTCCGTAAACTTTTAAAGTGCATATTCAGATCCCGAGTGGACATGCTTCCTAGATTGGACCAAAATGCTTAAAAAGCAGAGTATTATGAGATAGTTGATGTAAAATGCGGTTTTAGAATAGAACAGTTTTACCCAAGTCAATATTAGTTTTTTTTATTGTTGACCACTCATCCCCAATGTTTTTAGCTCCATGAATTCTGCAGGTGCATTTGGAAGAGCAGATCGATGAGCGATGCTTAGCTTGATGTAATTAGTTGATCATGCTATAGTTTCTGGAAAGCTTCAAGCTTGACCAAAATTTGGTTCATAAGTATCTCCCTTTGATTCCAAAAGGCAATTTGAAGCTACTTTGGATTCATGTTCAACCTATTTTACATGATAAGATTAGGCATATATGTCTGAGACTGTTGTTGAAATTGTATTTGGCACTTTTTTACAGTGGTCTTAGTTTTTAGGTCTTTGTTATGGTAAGATGTGGAATTCTGGAGCATCGCTTGATCGTTTCACGGTTGGCTGATTCGGCTCATTTGTTGTGAGATAAAAAAAGTTGAATTGCTGGCTGTAGGGCATTAATGTGTACAACTTGTATTGTGCAATAATAGTGATAGATCCTACTTCTGAATAAAGCAATAGGAATAAAGCACAGAAGCTTCAAATATAGTACGCATTGGCAGACACAACGATTCATTTGCAGTTCAACACAATTCACATGTCCTCCAAGATTTTACCACCAGTACTCTGCAAATCTGGTCAAATTCCTCATACCGATGATGCATTTTGTTCACACTCTCTATTACTCAATCAGGCAGGAGTTTACACTTCATTTGAGATTCATGTTCTGGTGCACAACACCCTCTGAGCCCCCTTCACAATTGTGATCAAGCAATTGCAAAACGTCCAACTCACTGAAAAACGCCCCAGAAAAATGTGCTTGACCTTGTTAAAAAGCCATCAGTCCTCTGAAGAGCTGTTTATTTTTATATTACGAAGACATAATCAGAACAAGGTCTGTTACAACGAGATGTGTAGGAATTACAGTGAGTTGTATGAGCTCAACATTCTTTCTTTCCTCTCCCTTTTGCGGGAGTATGAGCTCAGCTTTAACGGATAGGAAATCATACTTCCACACTTTTACTTGAAGATGTCACTTATTATCAAGCTAAAGAATATAACTGTTCACATTGCCTATACATATCAAGGACCGAGGGTTGCTGATCTCTTCCTCCTGGTGTTACGTGGCATGCTTTCATCATTAGATATGCCTCCTGAAGCATAGTGGATTGCACTAGTCATCGTAAACATGTCTCACAACAGAAAGCTCTCTAATGACATCTCTCGTGAGCATCCTTGCCCTTGGTGATTCCTCCATGCATCGTAGCGCAACCCGGAATACTGACAAGAGGCACTCCTCCAACCTCCCCTCTTCCATGCTTCTCTCTTCATAATGTAAGAGCGCAAGATCAGCAACTTCCATGACTCTCTTAGGGTAAGCCGCGGCAACATAGCTGTGAAGGCTTTGGCCTCCCTGAAGCAAGGGATCTGTTGGCCTCTTTGCGGTGAACATCTCGAGCAAGAGGACTCCATAGCTGTAGACATCCCCTTCCACTGAAATTTCACCACCCATTCCGTACTCTGAAAATTTTATGGAGGCAAAGCTATCAAAGTACTATAATGCAATGTTACTTAGATGTGTTAAGTCACCGCTGATCCTGCTACCTTGGTCCAGGGTGGCGCACGCCGACCTGGCCACGCTGTACTACAAGCTCACCATTGAGCTAGAAGGAGTGCCGCCCCATGTCTGGAGTGAGGAGACGGTGGCAAAAATCCTAGCCCCGTACTGCTGGATCCAAGAGGTAGAGGCAGCCACGGCGGTCGCCGACGACCTGTCTGCATACAAGCTCACCGCCTGGTCGGCAAACCCCAACCGCCTGCCCAAGGCCATCGGCTCAACGTCGCCGAGCCGGCAACCGAAGCAGCCCAAGGAGAGGGGTTCCGGTTCCGGGGCACGACGCCGTTCATCAGCAAGAAGGAGGTGCTGCGCTACAGGATCCTCGTTCACCTGCGTTGCGTCCGTGATTTCGACCCGCCGGCAAGCAGCGACGGCGGCTCGTCCTCCGATGATCCGGGCGAGGAGGGACGGCACCGTAAGAGGCATCAAGCCACAAGAGGCTCGGGCGTGCGTCTCCACCCATTCCCGTGCAGAAGAGGGATGCCGGACGGTGCGCCGCCGGCGAGCGGCGCCAATGGCGATCACGGCAGGCAGAGCGGCCGGCCGGGGACCACGCCGCAGGGTGCCAGCCACCGAGCGGGTGAGGCCCAACGCGGTGGAGAGAGTGGCAGTCCATGACAGGATCGGAACACGTGGACCTCAGCAGCGGGTGCCAGCTACCTCGAGGGTGGGGCCGAATGGCCAACCAAGAGTGCCGGTTCAGGACAGAATCAACTTCGACAGACACATCCAACGTCATCGTGGTCAAAACCAGGAAAAGCAGAAGAGGCAGGAGGTAAAGAAGCAGCAGTAGGAGGTAAAGAAGCAGCAGCAGGAGGTAAAGAAGAGGCAGCCGCAGATGGTTTGGGTCTGGCGGCCAAAGCAGAGTCAGGCAGGACAGGACGGGAAGACAAAGCGGTGGCTCAAGGCCAAATTTGAACGCCACCGCTCCACCTGCCTCGGCTCCATGGGCACCACTCGGGGAGAGACCACCACGGCCATGGGTGCAGAGCCTGCGCAGCTTCAGGAAAGGCCAAAGCAAGGGACCGTTGCCCACTCACCAACTGCGACCGCTGTCCTCTCCCTGGATGAGGACAAGGAGCCAGAAGGTGCTGTAGGGAAGCAAGCGGACACAGAGTCAGCCAGGTCACACCAGACGCCTCCACAAACAGTCGAATCAACTCCTGTGGAAGAGGCAATCATGGAGGCAGGGACCATGGAAGAGCCAGCGGGGGAATCGGTGCTCGTGGCCACACACATGGCCGCATTCGAGGAAGCATCGCTAGTTGCCACCAACAAGGCCTCTGTCGTCACACTCGAAACGACAGAGGACGGGCCTAGTCCGGCCCAAGAAGCAAGCCAGGAAGCCCAAGACAAGCAGGCCCCAACCACAGAGGAGGCCCGACCGCTGAGTCTGGAGGACAACAATGACAGCCCACTCCCGGCCCAGGCTAGCGACATCCTGTTGTCGGTTGAGGAACAGGAGCTTCGGTCGGAGCACGGCATGGCGGCGCGGAGGACTCGGAGCAGCCCAAGCATCGACCGGCCAGCCAGCCCGTCCTCGATGGGGGACCGCGCCCAACGAGTCGACAGCCACGAGAGCCCGCTGCTTGAGCAAGTGCAGGGGCCCGGGTTGATCGGGCGGATGATCTGTCAACGCCTATGCGCCATGCCTCGCCGACATCGCCGGCTGCGGCACGCCGTCCGCCGAAGAGGTTCAAGGTGTTTGCGCGCAGAGTCAAGAAACCCAAGAATTCGCCGCTGCTCAAGAGGCCTTCGCCGTTGAGGACGGTGTCGCCCAAATAGAGAATCAAGCGAAGCCGCCGGACCGCAGCACAGAGCCTGTCAAGAATTCCCACGTCCAAGCGTGGGGAGTACAGTGCTCAAGCGCCTCGGCCACGCATCTGCGCTCCACGAAGGCACAGCACCAGTCAAGTTTGACGCTCTGTTCAGCGGGCACCCGGACGACGATGAAGCGCTGCGGGAGCTCTTCCTTGATGGTCGACCGATCGGGCAACGCCGGAGGCGCCGTCAGGCGCCACGGTCCCGACGATGATCGGACCAATCTGTCCACCTCCCGGAGCACATTTTAATGGATAATACGACCATTATGTGCTGGAACGTCCGAGGGTTGAACGCCACAGCCCGTCGTGACAACGTTCGAACACTGACTGGCGATATACGGCCGCACATCGTCTGCCTAGTAGAAACTAAATTAAGCACTGTAAACCAATGGCTCATAGCCTCCATGTTGGGTATTAACTTCAGAGATTTCGCCTACGTTCCTGCTGCTGAAACGAGAGGAGGGATTCTGATCGCTGCACGGTCCCCAGATGTCGAGTTGAAAGAACCGACTATCGGGTGCTTCACGTGCACTGTCAAGGTTGTCCCGGCCAACGGTGATGCTTGGTGGCTAACAGTCGTCTATGGGCCACAGGAAGAAGGCGAGAAGAGCCTATTCCTGGAGGAGCTAGAGGCAATCAGGGATCACTGCCCTGGACCGTGGGCGGTGACCGGTGACTTCAACCTGATACTGGACGAAGCTGACAAGAACAACGCGCGAATCAACCGCCGCACAATGCGTGCATTCAGGCAGACAGTGGCGGCGCTGCAGCTACTTGACCTGCATCTACATGGCCGGAGGTACACCTGGAGTAATGAGCGCCAAAACCCGACCCTGGTACGTTTGGATCGAGTGCTCATGTCGTTGGACTGGGAGGAGATGTTCCCAGCCTGCCATCTTCAAGCGTTAGCATCCGACGCATCAGACCATTGCCCTCTCTTCCTGCAAACGAGATTGACAGTTAGCCCAAAGCCCAGATTCCATTTTCAGATCTTCTGGCCAAAAATAAAAGAATATCAGCAAACTCTGGAACAGGCATGGCAGTGCGACGAGGTCATCTTGGACTTGATTCTGCGGCTGGATTTCTTATTCAGGAAGCTGTCACGGGAGTTGCGGAGCTGGGCGGCAAGGCAAATTGGAAGCATTCGCGAGGAGTTGCTGATGGCGCGAACGATCATTCTGAAGCTTGATCAGATCGGGGACATCCGTCAGCTAACAGACTCACAGCGCGCGCTACGCACTCAGCTCAAGGTCAAATGTCTGGGCCTGTCAGCATTGGATCGCACCATAGCCAGGCAACACTCCAGGGTGCGGCACCTGGCGGAAGGTGACGCCAACACCAAGTTTTTTCACCTGATGGCCAGAGGACGTAGAAGGAGGAATCTCATTACCAGGCTCAGGGTGAGAGGGGAGTTCACTTGTGACCAGAGTGAGATGGAGCAGGCCATCCACGACCACTTCACGTCAGTGTTCGGGACGCCGGGCCAGTGTGAGAATACCATCGATTTTCAAGCTATCGGGGTCGAGGCACACGATCTGGAAGTGCTGGAATAGCCGGTTTCAGAAGAGGAAGTCTGGAACGCCATCAAGGAGCTACCTCCGGACAGAGCACCAGGGCCGGACGGCTACACCGGCGCGTTCTACAAGCACTCATGGAGTGTCATCAAGCCGGAGATCATGGCTGCAATCAACGCCATACTATTTGGGGACAGCAGATTCTTCGGTAGACTAAATGGGGCACTGATTGCTCTGCTGCCCAAGACGGCAGATGCTTCCGAGCCAGCTCAGTTCAGACCTATAACAATGATCCACAGCCTCGCGAAGCTGGTCTCCAAGATATTGGCCCTTCGGCTAGCCCCAAAGATGGGAACACTCATATCAATGGAGCAGAACGCCTTCATCCGTGGCAGATCGATACAGGATAACTTCAAGTATATTCAGAGGGCTGCGGTCATGCTGCGGAAGAAGAAGATATCGAAGATATTGCTAAAGCTAGACGTGGCCAAAGCGTTCGACACGATCCATTGGCCATTCTTGCTCGATGTACTGCAAGCCATGGGATTCGGAGCACGTTGGAGGCGATGGATCACCACCCTACTCGCCACGGCGTCGTCCAACATTCTGATCAATGGGCAGCCAGGCAAAACAATTCGGCACCAGAGGGGAGTGCGCCAGGGTGACTCCCTCTCCCCATTGCTCTTCATCTATGCCATGGACGTGCTTGGGCGACTGTTCAATGCGGCTAGAGCAGAAGGGGTACTCAGAAACCTTGAAAATGGGATCAGGTTTCAGTGCAGCATGTATGCGGACGACGTCATACTCTTCGCACACCCTGACGAAGACGAAGCCGCGGCAATCAAGGGGCTACTGGAGATCTTCGCGGATGCCTCGGGGCTGAAAACTAACTTGGCCAAGTGTTCGATCACGAACATCTTTGGCGCGGAGGACAGGATGGAAGAACTGAAGCACATTCTCGGTTGTCAGGTATCGCCATTCCCCATCCGCTACCCGGGTTTGCCCCTGAGCACAACAAAGCTGCCCAGAGAAGAAGTACGGCGAACGGTGGACAGTGTCGCGCGACGGATGCCGGCGTGCCAGGGGCCGCTGATGAACAGAAGTGGCCGGCTCATCTGGGTCAGGTCAGTACTCGCCGCCGTCCCGGTTTACTGCATGATGGCAGATGGTCTGCCACCATGGGCAAGGGCGGAGATAGACGCTGTCTGCCGGCGATTCCTCTGGTGCGGGAAGGACGGGGACATCCGAGGCAAGTGTATGGTCGCCTGGAAGACGTGCACCCGTCCCAAAGAGCTTGGCGGCCTGGGCATCCCAGATTTCAAGCTGGTAAACCTTGCATTCGAAGTAAAGTGGCTATGGCTTCAAAGCACAGATGCAGAACGGGCATGGGCAGCATTACCGCTGAAACAATGTCGCGAGGCAAGGGACTTCTTCCGAGCATCAACAAGGACCATCATCGGGAATGGACGCGACACGCTGTTCGGCTAGACGGTTGGATCAACGGAGTCTCCATCAGAACATTGGCACCAACACTTATGCAATTCGTACCCAAGCGAACAGCCAACAGTCTGACGGTCGCTGAAGCGCTCCAAGGCAGACATTGGGTACACACCATCGTAGGGGGTGTCACCACACCGGCGGCAGAAGAATACCTGCGCCTCTGGCACATGGTAAACGGGATCACACTCACTGAAGACCAGGACAAGATGACCTGGCGATGGACCTCGGATGGGAAATTCTCCGTTCGGTCGGCTTACCAGGCGCTGCACCTGGGCTCTCATCCGATACCGGGTTGCATTCGGGTCAGGAAGTATGGGCACCCCTACGCGTAAAGATGTTCCTCTGGTTGGCGATCAGAAGACGGCACCGGACGGCGGATCGGCGAAGACGCCATGGTTTGGACGCGCAAAGAACCTGCTACCTCTGTGATCAACAAGATGAAACAGTCGACCACATCATCGTCGTCTGTCCGTTCGCCAGACAACTGTGGGTAGAAGCTGCAGCAGCCTTGGGTTGCCACATTCAGGATCAACCTGCAGGGGACATAGTCGAATGGTGGGAGATCTGGCGAGGCTTATGGCCAGCAGGACACGCCAAGGGAGCCGATTCTCTGTTCGCGTTGATTGCCTGGGAGCTTTGGAAGGAACGGAACTCAAGATGCTTCAGAGGGGCAAACACGCAGCTCGCCGCGTTCAAGGATATGGTCAGGCGTAGGCTGAGCTTTGGATCTTGGCAGGTGCCAAGAACCTGGGGCGTCTAGTCGAGAGAATAGGTTAGACACGAGCGAAAAGCGAGGAAGAGCGATCACAACTATGTAAACCGCCTCGCTTGTATTCAAACTCTCTTCTCTTAATGAAAATACGCGCAAATCTTTTGCGTGATTGAGAAAAAAAAAGATGTGTTAAGTCATGCGTGACAAAAATTGAGAAATTAGTAAAGTGATAATTACCAGGAGGAATGTATCCGATAGTGCCTTTGATCCCAGCTGTACTACTCATGTGTTGGAAAGGGTTGTTGTTTACTCCCTGGAGAAACCGTGACAGCCCAAAGTCCCCAACATGGGCAACCATGTCGTTATCGAGAAGGACATTGCTTGGCTTCAGATCGCGGTGAACAATGGGTATTTGGCCATGATGGTGTAGATAGTCAAGAGCCTCAGCGACATCCAGTGCAATGCTCACTCTTTCAGCCATGGTTAACGTACGAGAGAAACTCCCACCTTCCTGAATGTCTGGATGTAGCCATTTGTCCAGGTCTCTGTTAGGCATGAACTCATACACCAAAGCTTTGAAATTATGTCTGCAGTGATCAACAGTTGAACAGGCTGTGATGACCTTTACAAGATTGCGATGTCGAATACTTCTCAGCATCTCACATTCAGCTAAGAAACTACGCTCAGCACCGTGTTGCAGAAGATTCAGAACTTTTACCGCGACTTCCTGCTGTTCATTGAGGGTTGCTTTATACACTGAGCCAAAGCTTCCAAGACCAATGAGATTAGCTGCAGAGAACCCATCAGTAGCCCTGTGAAGTTCAGCATACGATAATTTCAAGTGCTGCTTGCTACTCTGCTCAGGCTGCTGTTTTTCATGCTTACGAAAATATCTCACAAAGGCACATGTGATGAGGGCTAGAGCGAAGAAAGATCCGATGGTAATAGCAACAATCAGTATAGTTCTTGGTTGGTGTAACCTCATACTAGAGTGATCAGTACCAGGGCATTTCAGCAGCTGCAACATTGGAATGCCACCACAAACTTTGTTTCCAACAATAGAGAAGTCTCGTGAATCACTGAACACTCCTCCTGTTGGCACCGGTCCATCAAAGTGGTTGTAGGACAGGTTCAGGTGACGTAAGTACTGCAATGTTGCCAAGAAATCTGGAATTGAACCGGACAAATTATTCTGTGACAAGTCCAAGTGCTGAAGCCCTCTCAGAGAGTTGAGTGATTGAGGAATCCTCCCATCAAGCTTGTTTCCCTGCAGAAACAAGTACTCCAGTGCTTGGCACTGGGATAGTGTCTGTGGTACCTCTCCTGACAGCCTGTTGTTTGACAAGTCGAGAACCCCAAGGCTGCTCAATCTACCAATTTCGGAAGGGATTGGACCTGAGAAAATGTTATGGGAAAGGTTGACGAACAGAGTTAGAGAGGAGAGACTGACAAGATGTTTCGGTATCATGCCGCTGAACTGATTGTAAGACAAGTCCAGAATTGCAATATTGATCATGTTCCCAAAGTTCTCAGGTATGCTTCCTTTCAGGTCATTCTCTGATAGGTCCAGGAAAGCAAGCTGAGTGAGGTTTGCAACCAGCATAGGTGGGATCTTACCGGATATGTTGTTGCCAGAGACATCTAGCCCAGTCATCATGTGAAAACCACTGATCGTGTCTGGAATGTTGCCAGTCAGGGCATTGTCTGCAAGTGCAAGAACACGAAGATTGAACTTGCCAATCTCTGGGGGGATCTTGCCACTTATCCTGTTCACATTCATAAATATCTGTTCTATCCCAGTGGTGAGATTGACAAGAGAAGGGGGGAGCACACCTTGAAACTTGTTACTGGAAAGGCTTAGTGCAAACAACCTACTGCAATTCCCTAGTGCGACCATCAGAGGCCAGTCCTTGTCCCACTTGTCCTCAAGCTCGTTGAACTGCAGGTTCAGCTTTTCAAGATCCTTTAGCTTGCCAATCTCAGTCGGCACAGACCCTTGCAGATGGTTACTCTGAAGCTGGAGCCGACGGAGCCCCGTTGCGTTGCCTATCGACGCTGGAATTCGCCCTTCAAGCCCGCAGTTGTACAGGTTAAAGAATACGATTCTTGGTAGAGTGGCACCGATGTTAGGGGGAAGCACACCAGATACATTATTGTTTCCCAAGTCAAGGGTCCTAAGGGATGATATGTTAAACAATGAGGCCGGGATTGTACCTTCAAGCCCCGCAGAAGCTAAACTCAGAACGTTAAGCTTGGCGAGTCTCCCCAGCACATCAGGTATGTTACCACCAAGGTTATTATTTTCACTGGCATCAAATGCCAAGAGCGATGAGAGATTACCCAGCGATGGAGGGATGCTGCCAGTGAGATTGCTCCGGTGAAGGCCCAAGTATTCGAGCTTTGACAGCAACCCGAACTGTGGGGGAATGCCACCGGATAAGCTGTTCACACTGATGTTGAACACCAGGAGGTCCCGGCAATTGCTGAAGTTCGCTGGGATCTCACCATGCAATCCATTCAGCTGTAACTCAAGATGGGTGAGATGAGCACAATTGGTCAGAGACATGGGGATCTCACCATTGAGAAAATTCCAGCCGAGGCTGATGACTTGGATGTGCCGCAGCAGACCGAGCTCTGATGGGATATTGCCAGAGAGGCGGTTGCCAGAGAGGTTGAGTGTGCGTAGGAAGGATAGGTTGGCCAGGAGGGGCTGATCACACCTGTCAGGTTGGACGACATGAGCTCCAGTGCTGTGACACGGCCAGGATGCTGTCGGGAGTGGCATGAAACACCACTCCACCGGCAGACATTGTCAGTGGCATTCATGCTGCCGTTGGAGGGTGTCCATGCAGCAAGCACCCCACTTGGATCGCCGGAGATGGCAGCCTTGAATGCAAGCAGTGCTTGCTCATCAGTGGATTGAGCTATGACAACAGGAAGGATATGAACAGCATGGATAAGGCAACTGGTGATAAGCAGATATCTGTAATTGTTAACACCAAAGAGGCTGTGCCTCTTGCTACTGCTACCCATGCTTTCTTGCTACTCAGCTTTGCATCTGAAGGTTTTGTGTGACAATTAATATCGTATAAACTCTGAGGTAAGGAGTTTGAAATTGAAGTAGCTCAAGGTCTGTACAAGCAGATATTTTTGTAGTGTAGCTTTCAGGTGTGAAAGAAACTGCTGTGATTTAGAGTATGATATGTTTAGGGTCCTTTTCATCTACCAGGCTCGTAGAAACTCTGAGGTAAGGAGTTTGAAATTGAAGTAGCTCAAGGTCCGTACAAGCATATATTTTTGAAGTGTAGCTTTCAGGAGGTGTGAAAGAAACTGCTGTCATTCAGAGTATGATGCTGTATAGGGTCTTTTTCATCTACCGGGCTGAAATTTGATCCTTGTGCAACAAATTTCTGTCCTTGATAGAAGTAGGCAAGTAGCTACCAGCTTTAGCAGAATAAACATCTTGATACAAATTAACCAGCCAGAATAGGTGATTTCTGTTCACATTATGCAAGCAAATCAGCTGCAAACCAGAGTAGTTTTTTTAAGGATAATGAAAAGGAGGAACTCTATTTTTTTCCTTATAATTTCAAGTACGCAATTGTCAGCTGTGACCAGGTCTCAGAAATTGTTATCAGACTGGTTACAGTTTACCCAAACAGATCGAACCAACTGCACATCAGTGCTACTCTCATTTTGTTTTCTTCCATCCATTTATGGGAAACAGAGAATTAGAAACTTGCAATGACTTTACAAGATTTGGAAAAGCCAGAGAATCACCCAATTCTAGAATATCTGCACAAATGGCCTGTAACCAAACCAGGAAAATGGCAAAATTATGTTCTTATTGAAAACTAAGGCAGCAAAGAGGATCACATGGGTACACACCTGACACCTGTGTGCATTCAGATGTGATGTTGAAAGTTTTATATAAAGTTGTGATATGAGGGTGGAAAAGATGATTCTTTTGTTGAGCATATAGTCAAGCAACAATCCATGTGTCATAAATTAATCGACTGAAAGTCAAGAAGGGTGATTCATAAAGGATACATTGATGCCATCTGTAAAGATTGATAATCAATATTCTTTGACTTGTGTTCGTGGGAAAAGGTAAGAACAAAAAATGGTACTTGGATGACCAACCACAGCCAGACGCTTGGTTTAGTCAACAAGGTACTTGGATACGTCGTGCAAACAACGCTAACACCCTATGATATAACTAAGTTCATCATCTCAAAAAAAAAAAAAAAAAAAAACGTGGTCATGTGGACCATTTCCTATTGTCATGCTTCCACTTGAAGAAGAAGTAAAGCATGGACTAACTGGAAACAAGTAATCCAATCAAAGCGAAGACAAATAAACACGGCAGTGTGGTTTCGTCCTCAAATAATCAAAGTCCATTCTCGCATACAACAGCCATCCAACCCCCAAGTGCCATGTCTAAAGCAACTCAATTCCCACATTGATTCTGTCGTTTTCATGTTCATTTGATACAATATTAATTTCATGTCATCGTGTAATCAAACAACTATAGCACAAGAAAATCGCAAATCATGTTCAGGTTCACGTTTGAGGAGCTAAGTGCACTGCCTCCTGCTAGGGAGGAGAGGCGAGGAGGGGCACTCACCGCGGCAGTGGGAGTGGAAGCAGCCGGCTGGTCCACGTCCGCGAG
Organism: Themeda triandra; assembly: GCA_018135685.1. Lineage (NCBI taxonomy): Eukaryota > Viridiplantae > Streptophyta > Magnoliopsida > Poales > Poaceae > Themeda > Themeda triandra. The sequence goes on from JAENPR010002774.1 coordinate 32,305, forward strand.
GTCGAGGAAGCACCGGAAGCTGGTCCTCGCCGCCGCCCCTGTCTCCGGCCACGGCGAAGAGGCCGCGGGCCGCAGCGGCTCCTCCCCACCGCAAAACGGAACACCAGTAAACGGGAATGTCGCAGAGTCCACACCAACGAGGCGGGCTCGTCCCCTCTCGGCGGCGGCGGCGGAGGCCGGCGCTCGGCGAACGGCGACGGCGTGTCGGCTCTGCGGCCTGCGCTCGAGGGGAGAGGGCCTCCCGGAAATAATCTTTTCTATCAGGGAGTTTTGAACAAAATGTTGTCTCTGGTCTCCTTTGTTAAAAGAAAACAGTGCTGACGAGTGACGAGAGAACTTGATAGAGATGTGCAAGACAATCATGCATTCTATCGCCAAATGTCCTGCAAGTTCTCTGCATAGATGATGTTCCAATCATCAACTAGAGCTGAAAGTGTTCTACAAGGTACTGAAAAGAGTACATATTTGTCACATCGCACATTTCTGTTTTTCATAGGAATAGGATCAAGATTCATATTCACGCAGTTCGTCGATGTCAATGCCCCTCTCCAGCTTCAAGTTACGGAGGTCTGCACAAAACAATAGAAAGTTAGTGAATGCAAAGATTTACATGAACAGAAAAAGGAAAAGGTTCATGACAGGATAACAAAACATGAGTAGCCAGAAAAAGGAATCCTATGGCAACAGGTGCTTCAATAATGTGTTGTATGAACGAGTGAAAACAACAATAGTCCACAAACCATAGATATGGACACAAGGTAATCACAGGAACTCCCACTCCGACGGACATAAATCTTCTCAAGTGGAAGCCATTAGACCTAAACAACTGCGCCAACATATGGACTCTTAAATCGTCCTTGGTGCATCTGAACTTCACCATACTAAGATGTTTGCAAGCAAATGACATGATCCTCCCTTTGGTTTTATAACTCTTCGCAATGCCTTGAAGGACAAACAAAAAAATTAACTTCATTAACATTTTGAGTCAGCATTGAGAAACACTGATCCAAGACGTACATGTTGAAGATATGCTGAAGCAAGAGAAGTAATATGTCAAAGTCGGCAACTGTACTGATACACCACTCTCCAAGGGCCAAAGTCTTCAGGTTGCTAAAAGTTGGACAATTTATCGATTCTCTCCTCATAATGACCTTCATATTTAAACAGGAGTGAGTTTTTTTACTGTTTACAACATGCTACAACAACTACGAATAATAATAAACCATCTGGAAAGGCATAAGACTCTTCAGATAGGAATTATAATCCACCATTTTTGTTGCTAACAAAACTGGAAAGTGTACTTTTTTTCCTGGTGTAGGCCTCTGCTCACTGCCAGGCCTCATTTTCGAAGTAAGTGTCTAGCAACAAAATGCCACTACACAAGCACAAATCAACTCCAGATAGATAACCTTTATTCTATACAACTTGACTTACAGGATTGTTTTAGGGACTTCATAGGTGAACTCACAAATTAACTGACCATGGATAAATTTACAGCAGGTGCACCTATGTTGGCTTCAATTAAGGCTTCGAGTTTGACTCCATATATCAGCACTGCATAAAGAGACAGGGAAAGGTGGACTTGTTTTACTCTATTTTCCCATTCTGACAACAATAGCCATTTAGATTACACAGCTACCAGGAGGCCTGGTTTGGTTGAGGGAGCCTTGACTTTATGTAGGAAAGCAATGGTGGCTGGCCTGCAATGTTACCACCTCACCGTCGCCGATGCTGGTGGCATTGACACAATTGTTGATACAACTCTGCAACTCTTAGAATATGTTGTCCTTTTCAACTAGCAGTACAAAGTACTCATGCAAGGATTCATCTTCATTTTTTCTGTTTGGGGCTGCATCAGAAATTCAGAAAACATAATTTTGAAAACAGGGGGAGAGCGAATCAAAATTATTGAGAACTGCCAAGTAGAAATATAAACAGCACCCAGCGTGTTCCTCAGTTGCCTCAGTCATCAGTCATCACACACAATGACAAACAGTCATGACAGTACACAGAAAACCAGGTAAATTCCATGACAAGATATATTCAGTAAGCATTGCTCCTCCACAGAGGATGTATGGAGCTTTAGTTCTAAACTGAATTTTCTATGAACCCTTTCAATACAATCCAACACATGTTCACTCTGTCATAACACACTGAAATGTTGATGTACCACAGGAAAATGCATCACACTTCTGCCACATTCTTCCATTGAGAAAAATGTAAACTAAACAAGCAACAAGCTGGCCCAACGCTGTCTTCACCAACACTATTGTGGTCACATGAGCGTACCCTCATCAGCTGGGGCTTCCTCACTTCCCAGCCTTATTCTGCTTTGCTGGTATCTTCTCAGCTTCAGTTTGTGCCTTGCGCTTTGCCTGCGAACCTGTACCTCCTCTCTTGACATCACAATCGCAGGCAGTCCAATGGAAGGAAATCTTCTCACGTGGTATACTATTCACATTGAAGAAATCTATCAATTTGGAAACGATATCATGCTTACAACATGTGATCTCCACCTTCTTCAGGTTAGCGCATGCAAATGAACTTGCCGTTGGCCTGAAGCCCACTCTGATCTTGTTGGCCTAATGCAAAACAATAGACTTATTTTAGGGATTGAGCATGTTCTTAAAACTCTGAATAAACATTCATTAGGCTTGTGAATTTATAGTTTTATACGCACCATGTCGAGGTGAACAGAAAGGTTCTCTAAGTTTAGTGAGCGCTGAAGGATGGCTGCTAATACATCAAAGTCAGGAGTTATACACCATTCACCAAGGGAGAGAGGCTTTAGGTTTTTGAAATCAGTACACGATTCGATTCCCTCACGAGCAGCACCTGCACATAGTACACAAAAGTGCATGGTCCAAATTTAACCACTGATCTAAACAACCTGAATTTCTGGTAATATCTAATTATTATATTGGCTCATCTATGCATAAACGTAATTGTTGAGATTTGACAAGTAGCAATGCAATAGCAGGAGACAATTAAGTTGTACCTCTCCTGAATGGGCAAATAGACCCATTGTTCTAACTTTTGAGAGGCTGCAAAGGATACCATCTCCCCCAAACATTAGTCCACAATCATTGTTGTACTTCTCTGGAATCTCTTCATCGGCCACAGGTATGGCTATCGTCGACATCACCAGGTCTAGAAAAATCGTGATTGCCAACAGAATCTTCAGCGTCAACATGTGTACGATCATGGTTAGACTCATCTTCTTTGTCCGGAGAGGATTCATATTTATTATCATCATCTGATCCCTCAGCACCAGAATGTGCACCATCATAGTCATACTCATCTTCTTCGTCCTGAGTGGATTCATATTCACTATTGTCATCTGATCCGTCAGCACCAGAATGTGCATCATCACGGTCAGCCTCACCTTCTTCCTCCTGATCAGATTCACTATCAATGTTATCATCAGAGTCCTCAACCCTAAAATGTGCAAAAAAGTCACCATCATCATCAAATTCATCTCTGTCATCATCCTCCAATGTCCATTGACTATCACTAGACATGCAAGAGTCATCAAGTGTGATACTCGCTGTGACTAGAAATTCCATGTTCTGGAATTGAGGAACATGTCGAAATGGTCTGGTGCAGCATAATGAGACAAGGTTCGGAGCTTGAACTACTGATTCAATAGCGAACTCACAGCTGACCATACTCAAGCACCTCAGTGAGGTGGATCGAATCTCCTTGCCGACCACCGAACACTCCTTGAGCTCTAGCCTTTCCAAAGAAGTGCACCTAGAACAGAGCTGCGCGAGGGCGGTGCCATCCAGCTTGACACGAGAGAGCTTCAAGATCTCAAGGTTGCAAGAACCGAGGCCAGAGCAGTCAGGGTAATTGTGCATTACCCGTTGGTTGACATTGGATGCTGCTAGCAACCACAAGTTCTGGATCCACGGAACATAGCCAAAGTTGTTGCTGAACTGCAGCGTGACAAGGTTTGGAGCATCAACAGAGAGGATGCCACTAGGGATTTGGCACTTGATCACAGTCAAACACTTCAGTTTTTTGGGATGTGTCTCTGTGGCCTCGGGTATGAGACAGTCATTGAGCTCAATCTCTTCCAAAGTAGTGCACCTTGAACAGAGCTCCGTGAGGGTGGTGCCATCCAGACAGAGATGGACAAGCTTCAAGATCTTGAGGCCAGTCTTGACGGAGGCTTTGCCAGGGACACCATTTTTGACAAGGACTTCGTCATCGCTGAGGACTTCATCACCACCATCAGCGATGATCTCCTCCGCCTTGTCATCAGCGATGAAGCTCATGTACTCGGGCGCCGGGTACCCCTTGTGATGCTTGGCGGAGAGCTCGATCTCCTCCGCCTTGTGACTGACGGCGTGGGCGATCCTGGTGCCGGTGTCCCCGTCGCCGGTCTCATGGGTCCAGCAGAGTCCTAACGAGACCAGGGGCACCAGCGGCCGCCGCAGGAGGAGCAAGTTCCTAACGAGCGAATTGAACGCCTGCTCATGCGCCGTGCGCCGGTAGGTGGAGAGGCCGCCGGCGACGCGGCAGAGGCACGACTGGCAGATGTCGAGGTGGCCCGTGTACGTCCACAGGTCGCGCCACCGCTTGGAGAGCACGCAGGTGCGCACCGCCTCCCACGCCTTGAGGTGCGACAGGACCCGGAGGAGGGCCTTGTCCGGTAGGCCGCTCAGGCGGTCGCGGCCGCTGCCGCTGTGGTCACGGCTGCTGGACGTCGTCCCCTGCGCCGCCGCTGCGTCTTCTTGGGGCATTTCGTCGAACGGGTTACCTGCACGGAGCACAGCAACCCATCTCAGCAAGAAGCAAGAAGCAAGAAACAAGAATCAAGAACTCTGCAGCGCGTGCGAGGAGTGGAACCAAGAAACGCGAACGGCTTGTGGCAGTCCGCCTGTGGAAATGGAATCACATCCAAGAAGACGACGACGACGAAGAGGCTGACGCGACGCAAGAAGTTTCGCACGGACCGGCAATTGAGGGGGAGGGGAGAAGAACTAACCAGGAGGCGAGAGAATGGGAGACTGATCGACGAGAACGACGAGTTCTTGGCTTGTTGCTGCCTCGGTTCAGTGGCAGAAGCAAGCAACGGCAGCGGCAGCCGGCTTTCCCAAGGTTTTTTTTACCGACCGGTTTCTCCGGACCGCCGGCCTCCGGTAACGGTTTGCCGGCCGGTTCGGTCGGTTACCGGTCGGTAGCCGGGGGAATTCAAATTTGAATTCAGTCGCCCCTGCGCTTCGGTTAGCCGGCGGTTTATCGCCCCGTTTGGAGCGGTAACCGACCGGTTTGGTCGGTAACCGCTCCAAACCGTGTAAAAGTTTTTTTTGCTTGAATAAATATAATTTTTTGGTAGTTTCTTTGCACCTATTAATGTATACAGATAACACAATGCAGCAATAAATAACATAAGTCACTAAAACAACAATATTTAGTCGGATACAAATACATAGTCGCTTACAAATACAAACCAATACATAGTCTCCAAAGCAAAAATAAATAGTAGCATAGAAATACATAGTCTCATACACAAACCGATAGTCGCATGGTCAACTCTGTAGGATGTATGGGAAGACCCCATTTCGGCACGACATTTCATATTCGGCGGTGGACATAAGAGAGATACCTTTCAGTCTAAGCAGGTTAACCTTGTATTGTTGCCAAGTTTGGCCCGTCCATGCTGCTGTTGTCTCCCATTCCTGAACTAACATAGTGTAAAAATTAGGGTTTTCCCATTCATACGCCCATCTAGTTTCAGGCTGCACGTTCATGTCAGGAATGTAATAGCTATAAGTAGGCTGTGAGGTATCGCTGTAGGATGAAGAAGAGTACTGTGGGGTGTCGTAGTCCGTCGGTGCATATGATCTCCTCTGCGATGTCGGTTGTCCATGGTCACGGTCTTGAGTGGCATGTGTGAAGTCGGTCTCGCCTGCAATCAACCATAATTAGTAGTCATGGACAGAAAAAACTGTGCGTATGTAAGTGCAATGGATACCTGTGAAAGGAAGATCTGCATAACCACTAGCACCAGCGCCAATACCACCACCACCACCTTCATACCCACCACCACCGCCACCGTCACTCCCACCAGCACCAGCACCGCCACCGTCACTGTCATCGTTAGTACTGTCAGAGTCACCACTAGCATGACCCCTGCTATCCTGAGAATAGTATGTTTCTGCCTGACATTGTCTACCTGCATAAATGGACAACAACCTAAACAAAATGTATGTACACAATATATACCAAGTGGCTAAGTCACTAAGTCACACCTAAATAAAATGTATCTAAACAATATATACCAAAAATATACATCCATCCTACCACAAATCCTACCTCAAATCATAAATCCTAAAGAAAAAAATTACGTCCTCAAGTAAATCCTACCTAAATCCTAACCTACAACTTAAAATCCTACCTAAATCATAGATCGGGCCCTAAATCCTAACATAAATCCTACCCCAACCATTTTCTACCTAAATCCTAAACCTAAAACTACTCTAAATATATAAAAAAACATGGCTTACCTAATCCCGGGCGGTTCCCGGGGCTAACCGCTCGGTAAACCGCCCCTCCCGGGCGGTTAGCCGCCAGATCAGGGCAGTGGCGGGACGCGGCGGGTCGGCGGCGGTTAGCCGGTGCAACCGCCCGACCGTGGCGGTTGCGCGGCGGCGGCGGGCGGACGCGGCGTCGCCCTGGCGAACAGAGAGGTGGAGGGGGCGTATTGGGGTCTGGAGGCGTTGGCGCCTTATGTGCCCGTTGGGGCCTAATGGGCCTTAACGGGCCGGGAGGTTTTTTTTTTCGAACGAAATTTGAAATTTTTCAATGCAAACGATCTCAAATTTGAATAATTTTACCACCATTGGGTTCTATAAATCATGAGCTATTTTTAGGAATTTTTTCAGCATTTTTTTTCAAAGTTCAAATTCGAATTTGGAGGTTACCGAACCGGTCCGGAACCGGAACCGGACCGGTCCGGTAAGCTCGGTTACCGCGGTTTACCGCCCGGTAAAAAAAAAAAACCTTGGGCTTTCCCCCATTTCCATTGTTGGCAGCAGGGCAGCGAAAGGGATTTTTTAGGGAAAGTAATGGGCCTCATGTGGGCTTATCAGAAAAGCCGGTTGGCCAAGCCTGTTGGATGGATTAGTTTTGGGCCAATTTTTCGTCCCTCCCCGTGCTCAATCAATGAACGTCTGCCTCTTTCGCCACTTTTGGTTTGTTCAGCAGCCGGCCCACGCTGTACTCGTCTGAAGTGAAGCTGCCAATTCATCACCGATGTTCCCTAAAAAAAAAAAAAAATCATGACCGAAGTTGCATGATTTGTTCCAAGTGTATATATGCATACTATTTTTTCCTTTCCTTTGTAAATTGTTATCATCCCATATATGAACTGCATCACATGATTCTTTCAAGGTGTACTCACCGTCATAGATTTTTGTTTTGGTTCAACAAACTTTTTTGTTCCAACAATTAAATAATCATCAATTGCTATTACACAACTTCAAAAGTGAGGCAGTGATTTTATATACGAACTTGAAGCCAACTAACCATTGCCTACATTTTTTTTTTCTAAATGTTGTTATCATTAACTCTTTCAAGTCAAACTAGATGAGGATAGGAGGGGGTGGTGGGTCAACAGAGGCATCTTTGTTGTTTATATAGGTACTCTCTTGGTTGGGTTCATCGACAATTTGGCTTTATCTCCTACTAAACAATACTAGCCAAAGTCTACTCAATGTGCTGTTTTCAGAAGGTCGATCGTCACGTCCAATATACGTATATAGTATTTTTTTTTGCGAAATTCATATACGTATATAGCAAGAGTAGTTGGCACCGTGTGTACGTAGTTCTTGTTTTGTACACACGCACAGCTCTCACCAACAAACAAGTGTAGTACTCATCCAAAGAGACGACGCATGCATTCTATGTTTGGAACACTTACATACGAGAGACGGCATGTATATATACGGCAGAGCATATAATATACCTCCAATAATCCTCGCTCTATTGGTAGTCCGTATTGACTATACATCACAAATAAACAAATAATTAGCTAAATAATAAAGGAACCTAATAAGAGAAATCAAATAACATATATGCTCTTATCAGGTCAGAGACTCAAATCTAAATAAAGAGATTCTAACACTGATAAGAAGCCTAACGTACTTATCGCTTCAACGTACACGTACTTATCTCTTCGCGCCCATGTTTCCTTTTCGTATCATTTCTATGTTTTCATAAGTTTCCAGCTGAGTAAAGGTTTGACCTTGTATCCAATCCCAGTGGGTAATAGTGAAGGGGCAGTAGGAGAACAGATGAGCTAGTGATTCCTCTGTGGGGCCAATCCATAGGACACAAATGTAATCTTCAACCAGTGCATAGGACGCCTTAGCTTGTCTTTGAGAAGAAGCGAACAGAAGACCTTGTGTTTGTTTTGACACGAAGAAGCTTGAATGGACCAGTCTGTGCCCACTTAGTTGCTTGTAGCCTTTTGTAATTGTAATTGTAATTGTAATTGAATAGGTTGTTGAGTTCCAAATGTAGATGCAACTTCTAATCATTCAGATTTAATTAACAGTTTGGTCCTATTCAAGTTGCTGAAACTATTGGAAGTAAGGCTTGTTCTTAAAATGGTAGGTAGAAAAGGCTTAAAAGGTTGCTGCAACATTTTCCTGCTTCTACAGAAGTTGTTTGAGATTTGACAAATTAAAGGAGAAGTTCTGGGAAGGAATGTTTTGGAACTTCTTAGGATAGCAGAAGGAAAATTCAATCAGCTATGTTAGGAAGCTAATCGGCTGTAAAAATCACAACTAGAAACCGTGTGGTGGAAACCTGAACGAAGCATCGCTGAATTAAGAATGTGGAGGTCAATTGGCGCCAGTTTATGTGACGAGCATCTGGCCCTTTCTTGTTTTCTTTTGTATGTATCCTTCTGTTTCTAACTCCTAACAAGAACTCAAGAAGCTTCTCGGTTCTTCTTTCTCCTCTTCTCTTACCTCCACCACAGCATTCATAGCCTTCTTATAGCCCACAGTGAAATGAACCAACTGGATGAAGCCAACACAGTGTGCCATGCAGTGGATTTTGATGTCGCATTAAAAAAGAAACGCTTCAATTTTGATGTGAACAAGTAATACCAATGCCTGCTCTTCAACCAGCGCCTCGGAACTTACTCCACGCAAGCTAGATAGTGTCAAAAATGAAAAACCAGATGCCAGATACGGGAGTTGTGGCTGAAGGGGATCATGGCAAGCGGGCTTCATTAGTCGTTATAATCATGGTCGTCGTCTCGATTGGGCCGATGGGCCATAGGAGGTGTGTGTTTGGCCAATGGGCCGTATAAGAGTGGTATAAAGGCACTGGGGTGGCGTGGCCGCCAAACCAGCCAAAGTTTGAACCAATTCTGTTACATCTAATTCAGTTCATCTTCGTTCCCCAATTTCATTCTGTTCTTCCTATTTGCTCTTGCTTCCTTCCTCAGATTCTGTCCAAATTCAGCCAAATTACCCCACAATCGTTAGCGATCATATCGGATCCTAACAATTGGTATCCAGCTCCTGCGATTCCCCGGCCAAATTTTTCGTTTCCATCTCGGATTGCTTCGTCCTGGCGCCTGGGCGCAAGCCGACCAAGACTGCCATGGCGACATCGTTGGATGAGCTCAGCGCCAAGTTCGAGGAGATGAAGGGCAC
>JAENPR010002884.1:0-37630 GCA_018135685.1 Themeda triandra
TGCCACGTGCTCCCCTGATCTCAAACCTGTTACACCATCCTTTATTTTTTTCAGATGAAAGGAGGATTTGCGATCCTTCAAATAAAATAGTACTGTGTCACATGGATCAGGATTCAGAAAAAGCATGCATCTTTTCAAATGACTTCAAAGACTAACGACAGAGTATAATCCACATATAAATCACTGTTGCGGCAACCTTTTCTTTTGGCCCACTAATGGTGCAAAGATTCAACAAATCATATCTATATTAACCATATTTCCTTCGTATCTCGAGAGAAAAATGTTACCTTCAAACATTCCATGAAGGGCAAACACTGTCACCTCCAAACCTGTGAAGAATATGACTCATTCTCAAACTCCACTTGCCTAAAACTGCCACGGGGCAAACAATGACTCGAGTTCGTTTTGTCATCATTGACAATCATAGCTGCTGTTCTCTGCAATAACACTTGAATATAACTGTAGAAGTTAAAAAGGAGGAATGCTGATGACGATGCAACAGAGCATATGTGCGAAGTTAGGATTTGGGTGTTCAATTTTGTAGAGCAGGAAGGAAAGAGTAAGGGCCAGCATACCTGCTGTGGTGGGTTTCTGTCGCCGGCAAAGGCCCCAACGAAGACATGCATGGGCGCAATCGTCGCAACAGGTCGAGATGCCGGTGCCGCCGTGAACTGCACCAGCACCCCAGCCATATCCGCATATATACACGCAGCAGGGCGCCGATGCCGCTCAGATCCATCGGCGGAGGCGATGTCTTAGGGCCCCTATTCGTCGATCCGCGCCATGGCAATGTTATGGCTCCGCGTCATGGTGGTCGAGTGTTGCTGCTGCTGCCACTCCTGTTCGGCGGCGTGACGGGATGAAGGCGAACCCGTGGGTAGCGCCCAAGGACGGTGCGACGGCGAAGGTCGGGTAGCCGAAGGCGGCGACCCCGAGAGGTGGCCCAGTGCCGACACCAGCCTCTTGCTCTACGGAGGGACGACGATGGATGGGGATGACGGAGACACGGCGCAAATCGGGAGGGGATATGGGGACCGAGGGGACGACGACGGTTGTGGGATTTCTAGACAATCTCTACTCCGAGAATATGTGGACGACGGTTGTTCCGGGCAGGGAACGAGGACGCACCAATTGGGACGACGCGGGTACATGCGGGTGGGTAAAGAACGTTTCCGGTGATAAAAGTTTTCGTTGGACCCTCGTTTTCACGTGAAACTCGTGTGTATCATATGTCAGATGTCAGGAAATACGGGTGGTCTTAGTGGGTAGGAAATTTTTCTAGTAACAATAGTTTTCAATTCATTCACTCTTTTATAGTATAGATATAGATTAGCATCTCCTACCCGTTCGGCGTGGAGGCCGGCTGCTAGCCTGCTACCACGCCGCTGGCTTCAACCTCACCTTCACCGTCCTTTTTGTATCATCAACTCCTTCATTCTCCCCCTCTCTACTGTCACCCTCAGTGACTGAAGAGAATTCCTCCAACAATGGATCAAGATCCCATGGTTGTGAATAGTATGGTTCAAATTCCCTAAACATCACATCCATACTCACAAACAATTTTTTCCAATAGGGTCCTAACACTTGTATCCCTTTTGTGTAGAAAAATATCCAACAAAGACACACTTCACCGCCTGAGGATCCAGCTTACCAACTGAAGGTCTGTGATCCCTAACAAAGCACACACAACCAAATACCTTTGGGGGCACTTTAAACTCTTGTTGTCCCAACAATAGCTCCGCAGGTGACTTCATACCAAGAATCCTAGATGGCATACGGTTGATCAAGTATACGTTGTTAATCTTGCTTCACTCCAGAGATATTTGGGCACATTCATCTGAAACATGAGTGATCTTGCTACCTCCAGCAAGTGACGATTTTTCCTCTCAGCAACACCATTTTGTGGTGGGGTACTAGGACAAGTAGTTTGATGTATGATCCCATGTTCTGAGAGATAAGCCCCAAAAACATTATTCACATACTCCGTTCCATTATCAGTTCGGATAATTCTAATTCTAGCATTGAATTGATTTTCAACCAACTTATGAAAGTCCTGGAAACACCGAAAGACCTCATGCTTACCCCTAAGCATGTAAACCCATGTCATACGAGTATAGCAGTCAATAAATGTAACAAACCACTTAAATCCACTCACAGATATAACTGAGCAGGGACCCCGAACATCAGAATGTATTAACATAAAAGGTTCACAACTCCGGAGGCCAATACTAGGATATGTTGTCCTTGTATGCTTCCCAAGTTCACAAGCATCACACACAAGTTTCTTTGTGTCCACATTTTTAAAAACATCAGGATATAATTTATTCAAGCTTCCAAAGGGAACATGTCCTAACCGGCGATGAAGCAAGTAGATCTTCCTCTCTTGTGTTCCAGTAGCTGCTGCCAATGCTGACTGCTCCTGGTTGATGAACCACAGCCCATTTCGCCTGACTTCAGTCCCAATCACCTTCCCCGTCCTCTTCTCCTGAAAGACACAAAAATTTTCATCAAATGTAACTGTGCATTTAAACTGATCAAGAAGTGAGTTAACAGAGAGGAGATTGATTGGAAAGGAGGGAACATGCTGTGCGGGCTGTGTGGGGAGAAGAAGTGCTGCTAATCTAGTCTGCACTGCTGTGCGGGAGGAGAAAGGTGGTGTCGTGTTTGGCTGGAGGGCTTGTGCTGTGTGGTGAAGTTTCAGAGAAGGAAGAAGAGAAGGCCAGAAAGGGTGCTTGTGTACTGAGGTGATTTGGTTGCTAGTGAGAAGATGGATTCAGAGAAGGAAAAGAGGGAAGCGGAAGAGGCTGCAAAGAAGATAGCAGGTGAGCAAGGGAGTAATGGTGATCCACTAATTACCAAGAGCGAGTTGAAGAATGAGATGATGTCCATGATCACTCTTGGTAATTAGTGGATCATCATTACTCCCTTGCTCACCTGCTATCTTCTTTGCAGCCTCTTCCGCTTCCCTCTTTTCCTTCTCTGAATCCATCTTCTCACTAGCAACCAAATCACCTCAGTACACAAGCACCCTTTCTGGCCTTCTCTTCTTCCTTCTCTGAAACTTCACCACACAGCACAAGCCCTCCAGCCAAACACGACACCACCTTTCTCCTCCCGCACAGCAGTGCAAACTAGATTAGCAGCACTTCTTCTCCCCACACAGCCATATAGAACAGCAGCACGTGCAGCAACACCTCTTTCTTCACTTCACCAGATCACCGAAGCTCCTTCAGTTCTTCCCAAAAACACCAATTAGCAGTAGCACCTTCACCTCAATGAGCCCGCAACACCACCTCCTTCTCCACTTCAAAGCGACAAGAAGCAAATACTCCAGCCAAACATCCCAGCAGTCTCTGTTTCCCCTGCACAACTTCACCTCCACGCGCAGCACAAATCCACACAGCACCTCCACTCCGTAGACCACAAGCAGCAGCTTTGTCAGCAGCTTTGCCTTCTCTTCTTCTCGGACAGGCTGCTCCACGCGCCTCCTGTCTTCTCCAGCCGGGTACGACCGCCGGCACTACCTCCGCTTCCGTACAACTGCCGCCTCTGGCCCTCGCACGACCGCCGCTCGCAGTCTCCACGCCCGCGCGCAGCTGCCACACACGACCGCCGGCACTGCCTCGAGCCCCTCGCGCAACGGCCGCCCGTACTCGCGACCGTCGCTTGCTCCGCTTCTGGCCCGACCGCCGCTCCCGCCGCGCGTCAGGCAACCGCTACGCCTCCACGCGACCTCGCAATGGGCCGCGCCGCCTCGTAAACCTCCGGTCCCGGCTTCACTCCCGCAGCCACACGGCGCCGCCGCAGGTACGACCTTTGCTGCTGCGAACCCTGCGAACCCTAGCTCTGTATACCATGTTGAAATTTGGGGAATGTTCTGGAGCTAGCTCACTGCCCAGCTCCCCCTCTTCTCTATTCTTATCTTCACATTTTTACATATGAGTCCTTCTACATTTTACAATTTACACCAACACAGAGCCTTATCTACGTCAACTGGTCCACCAAGCCACCGGTGGATATTCTCAAGCTGAATTGCTACGCCTCCTTTCTTCACGAATCATACATGACAGTGATGGTGATGTTGTGCAAACGGGGAGAGAGGGAAGGTTAATCCTCTTCTCAATGCGCTCCATGCCGAGCTGATCGCCTGTCTACAAGGGATTCAGATGGCGGTAGACACAGGCATTGGTCGCTTAGTTGTGGAGACTAATGCCCAAGAAGTGGTGTCCGCGATCAAGTCGACCTCGTATGATGGGGGCGGCCCATGGCCGTAAGGCACCTGATGTCCTGATTGATACAGTTAAGGCTTAATTTGTTGAGTTTGAATTTCCTCTCTTTCGAGTTTGCTTTTGTAAAGATTGTAATAAGCCGCGCATAAGTTAGGTGTGATGGGTCATCTCTGTACTAAAGTGAGGCGATTGTTTCTAACTCTATGCTGTCACTGTAATTTTTATAAAACTCGGGACTCCCCATTTCCATTTTCATTGAAAACGGAAATACAAAGTGTCAAGAGTTTAGAAGACTAAGAACAGGAAAAGGTAGTAGAGTTAAGAGTAGGCAACGCCATTGCACTACAATAAGCGCGCGCACCCTTTCATTACAATATGCGCTTAACCGCCCGCGCAAGAGAAGCAAGCAAAAAACCATGTCTAACCGTTTAAAAGATGTAAAAACTAATCATCCTGATGAACAGAAGCATCCAGGATTCTTGCCACAGCACCGTCTTCAAGGTTCACATCTTGATGCCCGCGCAACTTCAGGTGTCTTGGTTAGGTTGGCCAGAGTTTGGACCAGCTCCATCTTGATCCGTCGCTGTCCTTGGCTTCTTCACAGCCAGTAGCTTCAACGCCATCTTGATCATCATGTCTATGCCGGCTTCCAGATCAGCACACTGTAGTTCAGGATACAAGCCTGCCCAAAACCTTATAAGTGCTCCCGCATGACAGATTATATCCAAAGGACTCTTAATGATGATTTTATTAAAACATGCATTGTTTCAGGCTTTCCACACTGCCCAACAGATAGCAGAGATCCCAATCAAATGAAACTCTTTTCTATTAGGCAACCAATGATTCAACCAAGTCCAACATTGATCTAGATCATTGGGAATACTGTGAGCGCCCAAGCAAGCAGCAATGCAAGCCCAAACCAGCCTAGCAACAGCACATTGGAAAAACAAATGGCTTATAGTTTCATTCTCATCACAGAAATGACAGGAAGGGTCTCCCTTCCATTTTTTGTTAACTAGGTTATCTTTAGTGAGAATGACCCCACTGGTGAGCAACCACATAAACTACTTGATCTTTGGGGGGATCTTCCCTTTTCATATCATCTTGAGGTATTCACGAGTGTCTCCAGCATTCATTCTATTATAAACAGACTTAACAATGAACTTCCCCTTCTTTTCCCACTTCCATACAATTATGTCAGGCTGGTTGTTCAACTTGAACTTCATAGCCATATCCAGAATTTTGTCCCAAATTATTCTAAAGTCATCAGGCAACCATCTTCTGAAAATCACCCTCATGCCCATGCTAACTATTTCATGGACAGAACACCCTTTTTGATCACAAAGAATGTACAGCTCAGGGATTAGTTCACTAAGTGGCTTGTCAAAGCCCCATGAATCCTCCCAAAATCTAGTCTTAGTACCATCCCTAACTAGTTTCCACCCCTCTCCCTTTGAGATAGATGTCTTTAACATTCAATAGGTCTGCCCACATAGGGGAATCATTTAACCTATGAGAGACAGAGTGAATATCATCATGGCTGGGGTATTTGGCTTTCACTATTTGTTGCCACAAGCCATCGTCCTGCTCTAGTTTCCACCACCACTTGCGTAACAAACTGATATTTCAGTTTTGTTAAGTCTTTAATGCCTACCCCCCCCTCTCTTTCCTTTTGCTTTTACATACCACTAGTGATTTGCGCGCGCCCATGCGCGCAAGTGCTGGCCAAAGTCGTTATTCTAAGATAAACATTGCAGGATAGTAAGTCACAGTAAATACATATAGAATCTACAGACAGATAGTGGTGCATTTTTTGTGCACGGGGAGGCACCACGAACAAGACTCAAGAGGACAAATAACCAGGTACTAATAATCTGAAGCTAATACATTAATGTGCAGTGTAGCATAGCGGAGAACGTATAACAGTCAACACAATTAGTAAGCTAGGATGGCAAAGTATAGCATACGACACACGGATGGATAATATATAAATCTCATGCGGTGGTCATATATATCATGTCTAGCACAATTCCTTGAGTTGCATGGTCTACTACTGGTAGCGAAGGTGCCAGCTTCGATCTTGATTCTCAGCCACCATCTTCGTATACTGATGTTGCTGATGAAGAAGCTACACAATATGAAACCAATATTACTTTACATTTTACAGTAAGTGCCGCAATAGGACTGTCATGATGTATCTATATGGCTAACATCTTTTCTAAATAAGAACAAAAAGCTATCAGTACAGGTGAGTTTAGCAAACAGATTTACCCTGGTTGACGAATCTGGCCGAATGTCGTGGTTGTCTCTGAAACCCTTCAAGGCTGCAGTTCACTCACCTCTATCCACTACAGAAGCAAGGCTGGACTATGTTAGTTTAGTGGGGACAAAGCAGAAGTGAAAACATTGATCCAATAAGTAGCCACAGAAAGCCTATCGAACCCTTAGTTTTAGTTACTAATTGGACAGCCATTGCCCAACCACTGCCTTTACCTACAAACTATGAACCTACCACATTTAGTACACATGGAAGTAGAAGCAGGTGCATCAAAAGTATTGTTGAATTCACTACAATGATGCACATAGGAATCACAGCACCGATGGAAATTCCGAGTTGCAACACAACTAATTTTCCAAGTACATAAAGCAGCGAAGTTCAAATACAAATGGACATAAAAGAATTTTATATGGTACGAAATGCAGTACTATGTTAATATCTAAGGCTCCATTATAGCGAGCCAAATATAACTGGAAGCATAGAGCAAAGAATATAGGGAGAAAGAACAAATCTTGTCAGGAAACTGAAGAGGTAACCAACATAATTTCGCACTCATTTCCAGAGACACACGCTGAGCATACAATTCATGTATAAAAACACACCGAGATCAATACAATATGTGGCTTGAGTCTTCTCTGTCTTACATCCTATATATTGATATAACTGAACCCTAGACCTAAATAATTACATTCAAACCTGGCTAAGGTTCTTTTTTATCTATGCTGTAGATCGATACAATGTAAAATCAAACGCATTTGTACTCGCACACACAAATCACCAATGATAGCAGCACCGTGCAATACGTACAGACCTAACCCCAGAACCAGACAAATTCTCTGGCAAATGTGAAACAGCGTAGGAATAGGAACCAGGACATCATCCAGGTGAACCTTTGAACAGATCAGACTAACCAGAGGCGGAAGCGAGTGTACCTGCCTAGATCAGAAGATGGCTGAGCTCGCCGGAGCCACCGCCTCCATCTTGGTGCTTCACAGCACTGTTGCCGGCACTGTACTGGATCTTGTAGGCGCTGCTTCTGGGAGGTGGCAGGTCGATGTTGACGGTGATTAAGTATCAATTTTATACCGTCAACGCAGCAAGAGAAAGGACTAAAATGAGTTCACTTATTAGATATAGGGGTTACACTGACAGAATTCCACGAGTTTTGGTGATTGTCTATTTCTGCAGGGGGTTATCAGGAAAGAACATAATGAAGGCCCACATGTCGGGATTACATAGAGATAAAGACCGAACGGGTAAAATTGTATACTCTAGAAGACTCCAGAAGGTGACCCCTGGAAGCTGGGCCCCACCTGGCAGCCTCCAGGGGCGGCCGACTCCCCCCTTGGGGCGGCTGACCCTCCACCTCAACCAATGAGGTGGAGTCTCGCGGATCCCTGTTCCACCGCCTTTGAGGATGAATAATAATCGTCCATTTAGGTCGGTTTGATCCGAGGGCTGTGGTGCATCCTAGAGGGCTATATATTCAGAGCCCCTGACCCCTGGGTAAAACCCTAATTCATTCAAGAGTTCATTCTCTCATCTGAAGAGTTCAGAGAAGCCAGAGCCACCATCACAATTGGAGCTCCATAGTTTAGTAGCATAGCTACATAGGAATAGATCTAGAGGGAATCAAGCCTAGCTTGGAGTCCGGATCTGTCGGAGTTCTTGGTAATTTCCCTCTACATTCTTGTAATATTCATCATTGTTCGTGATACTATGAGTAGTACTTTATTCTATTCTATTATATCATACTTGACTTTGCTCTATTTGATTATGTTCTCAATTATATCGTTCTTAGTCTACTTTGATTATATGTTTAGCATAGTTGGACTAGAATTATGTTTATGCATAGGATCGTATAGCGCTAGCTCATTAGATCGATGGGTGAGTGGTAAATATTGTGTAGGCGTGGTGCCTAGACCGTATTTATCTACGATTGCACCCTATATTCCGGATCGTGAGGTAGATCGCGGGAGTGACAGTCCTGTTGAGTGCTTTGTAGCCCTTCTCCCGAGTATAGGTCTAGCAGAATACCCCTATTACATTGAAGTCATTGCTATGTCTCTAGTCTTCTCTGGTAATATCACTATGCATAGATGTAACCTTTTCTCGCCATGATTGCTAGATGTTCTTGCACTAATCATTGTATGCTTTGACTTTATAGTTAGAATAACATAGAATTATACCCTAGATCGTCCTAGTCCATGCTAGTGTTATAAGCTTAGAGTGCTAAGTTGAGATGGTTACTATCATTTTATGTGGCTAAATGCTCTCATTTATCTTATGTCAATTATCATTCATTCCTATATTTTATGTGACACTTACCCCTGTATGAGATGATCGATACGAGACAAGGTTAAGCTCTCCATTATCGCATGTGCATTGCTCATCACTCATTATCCAGTGCATTCCCTTCCCAGTGGTAAAATTATAAATAACGATACCTGGATTACTCCTGGTTAAAATGCTACGATGATATTTTCTGTGCGCTTGCGGAACCCTCCATATTTTAGTTGCACTTAATAACCATCAACAAGCATTTTTGGCGCCATTGCCGGGGAAGGTTGAAAGCCAATGGATAATGAGCAGCATTGCACTAGATAATGAGATTGAGCACTGTCACCATTCTCTACTCATACAGCCTTACCCTTGTGTTTCGTTTATTTTATATCTTATGCAGGGTAATGTACGAAAAAGATAATTCTTCTTGATAATTATATTGACAATCCAGAAGCCTTATTCAGGAAGGCCAGAAGCAAGTTGAAGAAGACCAATCAATCATCATCATCAACTCAACTTGAAGGTTTGTCAGAAGTAGAAAGTCAATCTTTCGTTCGAGACTTGACACCAGCATTTGAAGCCATGGCGAACAAGTCACTCCGTGAGTTCTCAGCTCCCACTACGGACAACATTCGTACTGGACCAGCTGCGGACATCGACAGAGCTTTTGAGCTCAAGCCTGCGCTGATCAACATGGTGCAAGCAAGCCAGTTCTGTGGGAAGGCCCATGAAGATGCTAGTGCTCATCTCCAACACTTCTTTGGAGATTTGTGGCACATTCACTATCAAGGATGTCCCCAGAGATGCTATACTACTTCGCCTCTTCCCATTCTCACTCTTGGGGAGAGCGAAGCAGTGGTTCTATGCCAATAAGGAGAAGAATACTACGTGGGCACTATGTTCCACCAATTTCTTGGCGAAGTTCTTTCCCATGGGCAAGACAAATGCTCTTCGTGGGAAGATATCAAGCTTTCAGCAACATCATGATGAGACTTTCCCAGAAGCTTGGGAGCGCTTTCAAGATTACATCCTCGAATGTCCTCATCATGGCATGGAGAATTGGCCGCTTATGCGAGACATTCTATCATGGGCTCGGAACGGCACACGTGAGACGATGGATGCTGCTGCGGAGGTGCATTCTTATCCCTCACTATTCCTCAAGCCACAGCTCTTGTGGAGAAGATGGCATCCAACCAAGGTTGGAGTGAAGAAAGAACTCAGACCCACAAGAGAGGTGGAGGAATGCACCAGCTGAAGGAGGTAGACATGCTGTCTACCAAAATGGACCTGTTAATGAAAAGGCTCGATGAGAGAGCCACGGAGAAGAAAGAAGTCATGCATATACATGATGCTCGCATGACATGTGAAGAGTGTGGAGAGACTGGGCACACAGGTGCTAACTGCCCAGAGCTGAAGGAGGACGTGAACTACCTCAACAACAATAACAACAACAACAATTATTATCGTCCTCAGCAGAATCAAGGTTGGAATCAACAGCAGAGGCCTAACTACTCAGGCAATTATTCAGGCAACTACCAAGGTAACAGCTCCTCCTACAATAATTACAACCAGCCGCCTTTGAGAGAGTTAGTGCTGAATCAAGGCAAGTTGATGGACAACTTGTCCAAGAAGCTAGCATCAAATGACAAGGCCCTAGAGACCATCAACAATAGAATGGATGGTTTTTCCAATGCCATCAAGAATCAGCTCAGCTTCAACAAAATGCTAGAGTCTCGTACAACATGACTTGCCAACTTTGCTCCTCCGCGGCCAAGGTAAACCGACGGAAAACCGGAAGAACTCGAAACCGCAAATCTTGTTAATATATTCAATGCGTAAAGTAGCCGGAGTAACCCATCGAAAGGGTCATGGATTGATTCAACTCGCCAATCAAGAAGGGTGATCCGGGAGACCGGTCATTCCGATCTCCATTGGAAGTACCAACTTCAATGAGGCAATCTGTGATTTCGGTGCAAGCATCAACATCATGCCAAGAGTGATATATGAGAAGCTATTCAGATGTCCCTTAGCATACACAACCATGTGCTTGCAGCTTGCAGATCAGTCACTCCGTGTTCCCTTGGGAATACTTGAAGACATATGTGTACGAGTGGGCAACTCGTATGTTCCCCAGACCGTGGTAGTGGATACGGCGGTGACGAAAGGTCCCCCATCATTCTCGGGGATGACCATTCTTGAACACGCTAGAGCTATTATGTATGCCAACACTGCCAAGATCATCTTCAACATCAAGGGCAAGAGAGAGACCTTCTTCTTCAAGAACAGAGTGTTGCAGTTCCCAGCACACCCTTATCAGCAGAACAATGAGAAGAAGAAGAAGAATCCAGCTAAGAAGAACAAGACCAAGGATAAGAAGACCAAGAAGACGGAGACAGTGAGGATGGTCACTACAGTCCACAAGGAGCATGACCACTTACTCAGGTCCCCACGTCTGATCAAGAAGGATGACCCGTGTGTCCCAACCATTCAATGCTCTATCAACGAAGCTCTTTCAATAAAGCTGTCTGTGACACCGGATCGGCGTCAACATTATGGCCAAGATAACCTATGAATATCTATATGGCACTATGCCTTTGGAGCCCACGTTGACGGTCGTTAAGTGCCAATTTTTACCGTCAACTAAACATGAGAAAGGACTAAAATATGTTCACCAACTAGATATAGGGGTTATACGGCGATTTTAATTCCACGAGTTTTGGTGAATGTCTGTTTCTGCAGGGTGTCAGCTGAAAATACCCAAGGAAGGCCCACATGTCAGGTTTACATAGAGATAATCGGGAACCGGTGAAAATTCTGTAATCTAGAAGGTTCGAGAAGGCTCTGGACCAAACGGGAGCCCGAACGGGCTCGGTGGAGAGTCGGCCGACTCCCACCCTTGGTCGGCCGACTCGTGACCTGGACCAATCAGCATCAGCCTCGCGGATCCCTGTTCCACCGCCTTTGAGGATGAATAATAATCGTCCGTTTAGGTCGGTTTGATCCGAGGGCTGTGGTGCATCCTAGAGGGCTATATAAGCGGGGCCCCCGGCCCCTGGGAGGAGGCATCCCTAAAACCCTAATTTCATTTGCTCCACCGGGATCACCGAGAGGGTCCCTTGAATGGATCTCCTCGCTAAACCTAGCCATCAAGAGAAGATTAGTCCTCATTAGGATCTAGTCTTAGCATAATAGAGAGATAGAGAGCGAGGAAGAGTTGGAGGTGGTGCCGGCATGTCGGTGCTCCCCGGGCTTGTACTTCGAGGCGGATTCAGGCTTCTCCAAGCCCGCATCCAGATATACGGTAATTGATCTTTATTCAAGTATTTATTTTACTCTTTTGTTCATTGGTTCACAGTTCTTATGATTGCTCTAGTTCTTGTTAGCGCTCCGAATTAGAGTAGTAATTGTTAGCATAAGCGTGGTGCTTAAATTTGTCGGTTACCCTGTGTTTGCGCCCTATTCTCTCGGTTGTGTGGTAGTTACGGAGGTGACGGCCCCGTCCACACCGAATTGAGTAGGTTCTTAAATTAGTAGGACCGTAGTCACGTCGGTAGAGTTATCCTTTGTGGTGCTTTCCCGTCTAGTGGCGTCCCCGAAGTGAACATTAGAAGGACAATTGCTTCATAACCTTGCCTTGCATAGGATTATTACCATAGGAATCCTCTTTACCCATAATATCTTAAACCTTGATTGCTACCCATAGATAAACTAGTTGTTTGGCAACCCACACACGTTTCCCCGTGGATACGATATTTAAAACCCTCCGGTGAAAGCTACAACGGTATCCGTGCGCTTGCGGATTTATCGTGTGCGTTAAAAATACCAACAAGTTTTTTTGCGCCGTTCTGCGGGGAAACGGTTCTTTGTGATTCGTCAAATCATTTTTTGTTCTTATATCTTACCTTGTCAAGCATGGATAATATCACTCCTATCAATCAATATGCTTGCTCCCACGGGCGCACAACTAGAGCCACCGGAATCTTCCAAACCTATCCTCACACTGGCTATGACTTGCGTCCGTCTTTGATAAAGATGGTCAAGGACCATTCATTCTCGAGAGAAGACGATGAAAACCCATACACACATATGGGAATTTGAGCTAATTTGTGCATGCTTGCAAATTGAAGGCATGTCACATGAAACCTTAAGGTGGAAGCTATTTCCGTTCTCTTTAACGGGAAAAGCTAGACATCGGTATTCCCGAACCGTAGGGAGTGTGCGGGGAGACCGGGGAACTCTATGCTCTAGATTTTTCTTACATTTCTTTCCCGTCCTCTCGTTGTTAAACTTCGAACAACAGGTTCTAACTTTTGAACAAAAAGAAAAAGAATCTCTTGGTGTGGCTTGGGCACGTTTTAATGACCTAGTCAATTCTCGCCCTAACCTTTCCATTCAAGACCAAATGCTCTTGCAACACTTTTATGTAGGTCTTAGTGGAGAAACCAAACAAATTCTTGACACATCCTCTCCGGAGGTTCTTTCTTGCATCTCCGCTAGTGAAGCGAGAGAAATCCTTACAAAAATTCTTGAAAACACTCCGTACACTAGCATTTCGATAATCCCCGAAGATATATTTGAGATAGCTCCGAGGAAGAACCTATGATAGTTGAGCCCGAACCTTTAGCTACTCCACTTCTAGCCTCAACTATCCTCCAAGTTCCCGAACCACCGAAGGAGGAAGAAATTCCACTTTCGGAAGACATGTTTAATTTCGAGGAGGGTCTTTTCTCGAATTATGGAAACACCTCGAATTATTACGCAATTAGGAAGTCTTCGGCACCATCTCGCACCCAACCAAGCACCTTTTCGATCCAACCGAAGATAAATTCCTTAAAGATACGATAAAGGAGTTGACAACAATCGTAAGCAATGAACGGTTGAGAGAATCCGAGCTTTCTCATGAAGTCATTCGTCTAGATTCTCCTTCTACCTCTATTAGTTGTCGAGATTCACCAAACCTCCTTCGATGGCCTTTACAATCCGGTTGCGGGAGTAAATATCATGTCCGAGTCTCTTACCTGAGACACTTTTTGAAGACATGAATTTAACCCCAACGACTAGGCTTCTAAAAAGTCTCTCGGGCCAAATCCTTCCTAGTGAAGGAATCTTCCACCTCATCCCTATCAAAGTAGATGAAACCAAGTTGTACCTTAGTTTCTATATTTTCAATACTAGGGAATTTGACCTTTTAATTGGGCATCCAATAAAGAGACTTGTCCATGAAGGAAGAAAGGGGAGTATAAATATACATCTCGGGAAAAACTTAAACCTTTCCATTCCCATCACTCAATCACTCCATGCCAAGGTAGAGCTAAGTCCCGAGCAAGAACCAATGGAAGAGATAATGGCGATGTCTTTCCTAGAATCATCCGACAAAGATCTCAAAGAAGTCGCCAAAGATTTCATCGAAGAAGTAGAACAACCACGAGAACCTTTACCCTTGGATGAAACTCAGGAACCTCCAAAGTCCCCCATTGAGCTAAAACCCCTTCCTTCAGGATTGAAATACGCTTTCCTAAATGACAACAAGGAGTCTCCTGTCATAATTAGTGATAAACTTTACGAATATGAGACCTTCCGACTCCTTATCTTGTTTTAGAAAAGCATCGTTCGCTTTGGCTACTCACTCGAAGACCTCAAAGGAGTTAGTCCAGTCCTTTGCACTCATCGCATTCCAATAGACCCGGCTTATACACCTTGTAGGGAGCCCCAACGAAGGCTCAACAATGCGATGAGGAGGTTGTTAAGAAAGAGGTTTTGAAACTCTTGCGAGCTAGGATAATCTATCCTGTACCACATAGTGAGTGGGTAAGCCCGGTACAAGTTGTACCCAAGAAAGGGGGTATGACTTGTGGTAAGAAATGAGAGAAATGAATTGATTACACAACGAACGGTCACTTGGATGGAGAATGTGCATTGATTATCGAAAACTTAATAAGGCAACAAAGAAAGATCACTTCCCGTTACCCTTCATCGATGAGATCTTTGAACGGCTTGCAAAGCATTCTTTCTTTTGTTTCCTTGATGGGTATTCGTTACCATCAAATCCCAATCCATCTCGATGACCAAAGCAAAACCACTTTTACTTGTCCCTATGGAACTTTTGCCTATCATAGGATGTCTTTCGGTCTATGCAATGCGCCGGCTTCATTCCAAAGGTGCATGATGTCTATATTTTCAGATATGATAGAAAAGATCATGGAAGTTTTCATGGATGACTTTTCTATATATGGAAAAACTTTTGATGACCGCTTAGAAAACTTAGACAAGGTTTTGCAAAGATGTGTGGAAAAGCACTTAGTTCTTAATTAGGAAAAATGCCATTTCATGGTTAGAGAAGGCATAGTGCTTGGACACTTAGTGTCTGAAAGTGGGATTGAGGTAGATCGTGCAAAGATAGAAGTAATAGAGAAGTTGCCTCCTCCCACAAATGTCAAAGGGGTACGAAGTTTTCTTGGCCATGCGGGGTTCTATAGACGTTTTATAAAAGACTTTTCTTATATTGCTAGACCCCTTACAAGTTTGCTAGCCAAGGATGCTCCCTTTGAGTTTGATGATGAGTGTTTAGATGCTTTTCATATTCTTAAGAAAGCACTCATCTCTGCACCAATCATTCAACCCCCTGATTGGTCGCTACCTTTTGAAATCATGTGTGATGCTAGTGATTATGCCGTGGGGGCAGTTTTGGGTCAAACAAAGGATAGAAAGCATCACGCAATTGCTTATGCTAGTAAAACTGTCGGGACCTCAACTTAATTATGCAACAACCGAAAAAGAGCTCCTGGCTGTTGTTTTTCTTTGTTGACAAGTTTAGATCTTACTTAGTAGGAGCTAAGGTGATTGTTCATACCGATCATCTTTGCTTTGAAATACCTATTCACTAAGAAAGATGCTAAACCACGACTTATAAGATGGATCTTGTTACTCCAAGAATTTGATTTAGAAATAAAAAGATAGAAAGGGAGTAGAAAATTCAGCGAGATCACTTGTCCAGGATGCAGTTTGAAAAACCACAGGATTTGCCCATCAACGACTACCTCCGAGACGACATGCTCTACAAGGTCACGAGCGTCGACCCCTGGTACGCAAATATTGTCAATTTTATGGTTGCAGGTTATGTACCACCAGGGGAAAACAAACGGAAGCTTATCCAAGAGAGTCGTCAACACATATGGGATGAACCGTACCTCTTCCGAGTCTGCTCTGATGGTCTACTCAGGAGGTGTGTACCAACCGAAGAAGGAATCAAGATCATTGAAAGATGCCATTCATCACCATATGGAGGACATTATGGGGTATTCCGGACTCATGCAAAAATCGGCAATGTGGATTTTTACGGCCAACCATGTATGAAGACACGAAAGATTTCATCCGGAGATGTGGAGCATGTCGAGGCATGGGAACATAAATACACGAGATGCCATGCCACTCACCAATAACCTCCGGGTAGAACTCTTTGATGTCGGGAATAGACTACATGGGACCATTTCCTAAGTCCAAGCAAAGTGTGAATACATCTTAGTGGCGGTGGACTATGTTTCAAAGTGGGTTGAAGCTCTACCATGTCGAGCCGTTGATTCCAACCACGCCAAAAGGATGTTTGCGAAACCATCTTTCCACGCTTTGGAGTTCCACGCATGGTGATTAGTGATGGAGGCTCTCACTTCATTGATAGGAAGTTTCAACGCTTCTTACACAATCATGGGGTCCGTCCTGCTTGTTGCTACGCCATACCATCCTCAAACAAGTGGGCAAGCGAAACATCAAACAAGCAAATCAAGAATATTACGCAAAAGGTCATCAACGAGATGGGGATGTACTGGAAGGACAAGCTTCATGGAGCATTATGGGCTTACTGAACAGCCTACAAAACACCTCTTGGAATGTCACCATACCAACTGGTCTATGGGAAGACATGCCACTTGCCGATCCGAACTAGAATTCAAGGCACACCTTGGGCCATAAAGAGATGGAACATGGACTTTGAAGCAGTGGGGAGAAAAGAAAGATGCAACTTTCCGAGCTTGAAGAATGGCGAGAAAAAGCATATCATAATGCAAAGATCTACAAAGAGAGGACAAAGAGATGGCATGACAAAAGGCGAAGAAGAAGGAATTCAAACCAGGTGACAAGGTGTTACTATTCAACTCTAGAGTAAAGTTTGTTTGGACATGGGAAACTATGAAGTAAATGGGAAGGACCATTCAAG
Source organism: Themeda triandra (assembly GCA_018135685.1). Lineage (NCBI taxonomy): Eukaryota > Viridiplantae > Streptophyta > Magnoliopsida > Poales > Poaceae > Themeda > Themeda triandra. The sequence continues at coordinate 17,000 of JAENPR010002884.1, forward strand.
GTAATTGAAGTGGCATCACATGGAGCAGTCACTCTTCAAAACGATGAAGGCAAACTTTTCAAGGTGAATGGTCAACGTTTAAAAGTTTTCTTTGATGCACAACCACCCGAGAAGAAGAATTGGACATAATTAATTATATAGAATTTGAAGTTACTAAAAGAAAGAAAAAGGGTATCCCGCTTAGTCCGCATAAATCATGGGCAACTCTCTAGACAAGTAATGCTTAATTTACTAACCCTTAATCTGTTCCACGAGTTTTGTTGTTTATTTGAATTGAGCGGGAGTTATCAAGAAGAGCTAAATAGGCGGAAGGACGTCCTCTCCCCGCCGGAGTCTTTGTCTTCAACAATCATAGTGTTGTCTTTACAACCATCATCCACGACACTCAGGAAGAGCAAGTACACCTTCACCGCGTTGACAACATCAACAGACTACGTCAACATTCAGCTTGGGGGAGAGCACCTCCGTGTATCCAGCTAAGTATCACTAGCTTATTTTTTTCATTCATCTATCTACTTATTAAGCGTGCTAAAGTTCGTCTTGCTAAAATGAACCCCTAGAATAAACTCTTATATGGAAATGATGAATAGTTGCTCTGCCGTAATTCCTTTCAAGTACCTAGTTTTCAACCTTGCACTCTCCCGAGTTTTGGACACAACTTGTTTAGATTTGAGATTTGCTCAACCCGAAACTTGTGGGTAGCAAACACTTGATCTAAGTCTAGGTGGTTGATGGGTATGATATGGGAAAGTTTTGAGCTGTGTCCATCTTGTTCCTAGAGATACTAGAGTTCGGAGAATTTATCTCGTGAAAATATTAAATTCATGCATGATGAGTTCCTTTATGATGAGAGTTCAAATTCCTACCACACCATATATTCATGCTTACTAGATTAGGAAAACCTATCTGTTTATATAGATCATTTTGTAGGCTTGAGTGTAATCTTTAGGCATTGAGTGTGGTTATCTTTGTGGACCCATAAGCAATCAGTCATGCGGTTAAAAGTCATTACTATGTGCTCTCCATCCATTGATCAATGCTACTTCGTCCTCGAAGCTTGCACCCATTTTATAAATACTACATTCCTTCGTGCTACTTGTCCCTAGAAGTACCACCCACATATAGATCCACATCCATCACATATTGTGCTATCTCTATCCGGAGGTACACACTTATCTTGCTCCTACCCGGGAGTACGCATTCCCCCACATCTTGTCTTTGTCTCTACCCCGGAGATACGCACCTATCCGCTCCTACCCGGGAGTACGCATCCATCCATCCATCCACATATACATATGCAACTCATTTCATTCCATCGAGAAAAAGGTTTTACTCCTATCCACGGGAGTGAACATCTAGAAATAATCATCGCCATTCCATTTGTCTACATAAAAGCTCCAGTCATTATCATTTCAAGTTATACACTCCCCGTTGCTAAAGTTTCGTTCGGAGGATTGGTTGCTCTAAAAAAAAAAAAAAAAAAAGAAGAGAGAGAAAAAAAGAAGAAAAGAAAAAAAAAGCAACCAAGTCTTCCTCTTCAAAGGTCTTCAAAGTTTCCAAATAAAAGGAGGTATGTTATCCCCAAAGGAGCAAGTGTAGAAGTAGATGTTCACCAAGTGATCACCCCTTATAATCATTTCCTTATTATCATCATCTCATCATCATCCTATCATCATCTTATCATCCATTTCCTCATTCACATGCACATATGACTTTATTATTATTTTAGTTCCTATTGGATCCATGTCTTAACCGTGCAATATATGCAAGTGAGTTTGAGTGTCTCCCCACCTATGAGCTCCACATAAGCCTATTAGAAAGTAGGGTGAGAGAGAGAAGGCTCTTTTCACTATGCCTTAGTTCCACAAATATCACATATTCGAGAGAGAGAGAGAAGGCATACACTACTCATGCCTTGGAGAGGATCGAGAAATACCACAAATGAGAGATCTGAAAGGTTCATACAAGGAACTCGAGTTTTTATTTGAAAATCTTGCAAAAACTCCAGAATAATAGTTGATCAAAGAGCGAGAAACATAGCGCTTGACTTGACCGTTCGTCTTTCAACCGCTCAAGACCTAAGTGACGGTTACAAGCCCCATGGTGAAAGGTAATATGAGTAAGTTTTGAGTCGAATAGTTCACTCTAATTCGGAGGAGAGTTCTTGTTTGAACGCATGTGTACTTTTGAGGCGTGAAAGCATTGTAGCAACTCCCGATCCACCCGAGTTTATCTTTGCTCGGGGACGAGCAAAAGGAAAGCTTGGGGGAGTTGTTGACGGTCGTTAAGTGCCAATTTTTACCGTCAACTAAACATGAGAAAGGACTAAAATATGTTCACCAACTAGATATAGGGGTTATCTTGTGAATTCCACGAGTTTTGGTGAATGTACATTTTTCCGAGGGTGTCGGTGAAAATACCCAAGGAAGGCCCACATGTCGGGTTTACATAGAGATAATCGGGAACCGGTGAAAATTCATGTCTGGAAGGTTCGAGAAGGCTCGGGACCAAACGGGAGCCCGAACGGGCTCGGTGGAGAGTCGGCCGACTCCCACCCTTGGTCGGCCGACTCGTGACTGGACCAATCAGCATCGGCCTCGCGGATCCCTGTTCCACCGCCTTTGAGGATGAATAATAATCGTCCGTTTAGGTCGGTTTGATCCGAGGGCCGTGGTGCATCCTAGAGGGCTATATAGCGGGCCCCCGGCCCCCGGAGGAGGCATCCCTAAAACCCTAATTTCATTTGCTCCGGCCGGGATCGGTGAGAGGGGTCCCTTGAATGGATCTCCTCGCTAAACCTAGCCATCAAGAGAAGATTAGTCCTCATTAGGATCTAGTCTTAGCATAATAGAGAGATAGAGAGCGAGGAAGAGTTGGAGGTGGTGCCGGCATCGGTGCTCCCCTCGGGCTTGTACTTCGGCGGATTGGGCTTCTCCAAGCCTCGCATCCGGATACTTCGGTAATTGATCTTTATTCAAGTATTTATTTTACTCTTTTGTTCATTGGTTCACAGTTCTTATGATTGCTCTAGTTCTTGTTAGCGCTCGAATTAGAGTAGTAATTGTTAGCATAAGCGTGGTGCTTAGGGCTGTCGGTTACCGTGTTTGCGCCTATTCTCTCGGTTGTGTGGTAGTTACGGGAGGTGACACCCGTCCACACCGAATTGAGTAGGTTCTTAAATTAGTAGGACCGTAGTCACGTCGGTAGAGTTATCCTTTGTGGTGCTTTCCCGTCTAGTGGCGTCCCGAAGTGAACATTAGAAGGACAATTGCTTCATAACCTTGCCTTGCATAGGATTATTACCATAGGAATCCTCTTTACCCATAATATCTTAAACCTTGATTGCTACCCATAGATAAACTAGTTGTTTGGCGACCCACACACGTTTCCCTGTGGATACGATATTTAAAACCCTCCGGGTGAAAGCTACAACGGTATCCGTGCGCTTGCGGATTTATCTGTGTGCGTTAAAAATACCAACACCCACCTATGCACAGCTGCAGATGGCAGATCAGACATTCCGCTTCGTCGAAGGAGAAGTGAAGGATGTCCTCATCCAGATAGATGACCATTGTGTCCCCACAGACTTCCTAGTCATCGATATGGGAGATGACTACGATCCTCCAATCATCCTAGGAAGACCATTCCCGAACACCACCGAGCTATCATCTATATTGGGACGGGAGAGATCCATTTCCACTTTCCCACCGAGAAGGTACGTTGCTACTTCAACAATAATTATATAATCACGAGAGGAGCCCAAGAAGAACAGAGCAAGGAGAAGGCAGCGTACCCGTCGCTAGAACAAGAAGAACATCACTACAGATGGATGGGCTGACTATGAGGGAGAAGTGTCTAGATATGAAGATCGGTACCCAGAAGAAAAGAATGTTATAGAAGAAGAAGAGGTACCACCAACAGATGAAAAACAAGTGCTCCATGAAGCTTCCTCCTCAAGGTCACCCTCTCCAACAAAGGAGGTGTGGAAGGTAAAAGCAAAATCGAAACAATTCCTACACACGAGGCGACGTCATCGAAGCGCCCCAATGCGCCCCTTGACAAATGAGCGAACATGACAAGTCCCTGTTCGGAGGACTTAAAACCACCGAACGCCGCGCCAAGAGGTAACTTGGTATTTATCGGCATTACTTTTCAGCATTGCATTGTTTTTACCTTAGCATATTTATTTTCCTACTTCCATCTTAGTTGCATCTTTGCTCTACTATCTCTCGCATTAGAAAAGAAAATAAAGATGTTGTGCATTTGCATCCGAGAAAATTGTTAAGCCCCATGTGGATAATTATTCACCGTGGTGGCACAAAAATAATTTCTCGGCATATTTATCTTTCCCCGTCGCATTCTTTAAATAATAAAAAAGATAAAAATATTTCTTGTGATCCGTTAGAATAAGTTTAAGTTAGAAAGTTCTAGGCAACCAAGGCTCAGAGGTTTTATCACTAACGCTTAATTAGTTCCACAAGCTTTGTTGTCTATTTGAGGTTCACAGAACATCAAGGATCAAGAAGAGCTACAGTGCGTAGGGACATCCAGTTCCCTGTCGGAGTGCTCGCTCACAAGCATTCAAGTCTTGTCTCCAACGGCAACTATCCACGGCACTCCGGGAGGACTTGAACGTCTTCATTGCCTCACAACATTGCGAGACTATGTCAACATCCAGCTTGGGGGAGGGCATCCCCGTGTACCAAGCTAAGTGTTTCCAACTTATCTATTTATGCTTTGTTAGAGTGTGCTTTGTTAAAACAACTAAAAAAGATGCATAACCATAGAAACCCAGAAAGATTTCCTTATCTATCTTTTTCTACTTTTGGAGAGCTCTTGCAATCTGTCTTAAAAGAAGTCCCTAGAATAAACTCTATATGGAGATGATGAATAGTTGCTCTACCGTAATTCCTTTCAAGTACCTAGTTTTCAACCATGTACTCTCCCAAGTTTTGGACACAATTTGTTTAGATTTGAGATTTGCTCGAACCCGAAACTTGTGGGTAGCAAACACTTGATCTAAGTCTAGGTGGTTGACGGGTATGATATGGGAAAGTTTTGAGCTGTTGTCCATCTTGTTCCAAGAGATACTAGAGTTCTGGAGAATTTATTTATGAAAATATTAAATTCCTACATGATGAGTTCCTTTATGATGAGAGTTCAAATTCCTACCACAGCCATATATTCATGCTTACTAGACTAGGAAAACCCAATTGTTTATATAGATCATATTGTAGGCATTGAGTGTAGTCTTTATAGGCATTGAGTGTGGTTATGCTGTGGACCCATAAGGAATCAGTCATGCAATTAAAAGTCAATACTATGTGCTCTCCATCCATTGATCTATGCTATACGTCCTCGAAGCATGCACCCATTTTGTAAATGCTACATTCATTCTCGTGCTACTTGTCCCTAGAAGTACCACCCACATATAGATCCACATCCACCACATATTGTGCTATCTCTACCCTGGAGATACGCACTTATGCTGCTCCTACCCTGGGAGTACGCATTCCTCCATATATTGTGCTATCTCTACCCTGGAGATACGCACTCATGCTGCTCCTACCCTGGGAGTACGCATCCATCCATCCATCCATCTATCCATCCACATATATATACACCATTCATTTCACTTCATCCAGAAAAAGTTTTTACTCCTATCCTAGGAGTGAACATCTAGAAGTAATCATCGCCATTCCATTTGCCTACATAAAAGCTCCAGTCGTTATCATTTCAAGTTATACACTCCCCGTTGCTAAAGTTTTGTTTTCAGAGGATTGGTTGCTCTAAAAAAAAAGAAAGAAAGAAGAGAGAAAAAGAAAGAAAGAGTAGCCAAGTCCTTCAAGAAGTTTCAAAGTTTCCAAATAAAGGGAGTTATATTATCCCCAAAGGAGCAAGTGTAGAAGTAGATGTTCACCAAGTGATCACCCCTCATAATCATTTCCTTATCATCATCATCCTATCATTCATCCCATTTCCTCATTCACATGCACATATGACTTTATTATTATTTTAGTTCCTATTGGATCCATGGTTTAAGCGTGCAATATATGCAAGTGAGTTTGAGTGTCTCCCCACCTATGAGCTCCACATAAGCCTATTAGAAAGTAGGTGAGAGAGAGAAGGCACTTTCCACTATGCCTTAGTTCCACAAATACCACATATTTTGAGAGAAGAGAGAAGGCATACACTACTCATGCCTTGGAGAGGATCCAGAAATACCACATATGAGAGACCTGAAAGGTTCATACAAGGAACTCTGAGTTTTATTTCAAAACTTTGCAAAAACTCCAGGATAATAGTTGATCAAAGAGCGAGAAACATGACGCTTGACTTGACCGTTCTATCTTTTGACTACTCAAGACCCAAGTGACGGTTACAAGCCCCATGGTGAAAGGTAATATCAGTAAGTTTTGAGTCAGAATAGTTCACTCTAATCCAGAGGAGAGTTCTTGTTTGAACGCATGTGTACTTGTGAGGAGTGAAAGCATTGTAGCAACTCCTGATCCATCACTGAGCCTATCTTTTCTCAGGGATGAGCAAAAGGTAAGCTTGGGGGAGTTTGTTGACGGTGATTAAGTATCAATTTTATACCATCAACGCAGCAAGAGAAAGGACTAAAATGAGTTCAATTATTAGATATAGGGGTTACACTAATAGAATTCCACGAGTTTTGGTGATTGTCTATTTCTGCAGGGGGTTATCAGGAAAGAACATGATGAAGGCCCACATGTCGGGATTACATAGAGATAAAGACCGAACGGGTAAAATTGTATACTCTAGAAGACTCTAGAAGGTGACCCCTAGAAGCTGGGCCCCACTTGGCAGCCTCCAGGGGCGGCCGACTCCCCCCTTGGGGCGGCCGACCCTCCACCTCAACCAATGAGGTGGAGTCTCGCGGATCCCTGTTCCACCGCCTTTGAGGATGAATAATAATCGTCCATTTAGGTCGATTTGATCCGAGGGCCGTGGTGCATCCTAGAGGGCTATATATTGAGCCACGACCCGGGTAAAACCCTAATTCATTCAAGAGTTCATTCTCTCATCTGAAGAGTTCAGAGAAGCCAGAGCCACCATCACAATTGGAGCTCCATAGTTTAGTAGCATAGCTACATAGGAATAGATCTAGAGGGAATCAAGCCTAGCTTGGAGTCCGGATCTGTCGGAGTTCTTGGTAATTTCCCTCTACATTCTTGTAATATTCATCATTGTTCATGATACTATGAGTAGTACTTTATTCTATTCTATTATATCATACTTGACTTTGCTCTATTTGATTATGTTCTCAATTATATCATTCTTAGTCTACTTTGATTATATGTTTAGTATAGTTGGACTAGAATTATGTTTATGCATAGAATCGTATAGGCCTCGCTCATTAGATCGATGGGTGAGTGGTAAATATTGTGTAGGCGTGGTGCCTAGACCGTATTTATCTGCGATTGCACCCTATATTCCGGATCGTGAGGTAGATCGCGGGAGTGACAATCCTGTTGAGTCCTTTGTAGCCCTTCTCCCGAGTATAGGTCTAGCAGAATACCCCTATTACATTGAAGTCATTGCTATGTCTCTAGTCTTCTCTGGTAATATCACTATGCATAGATGTAACCTTTTCTCGCCATGATTGCTAGATGTTCTTGCACTAATCATTGTATGCTTTGACTTTATAGTTAGAATAACATAGGATTATACCCTAGATCGTCCTAGTCCATGCTAGTGTTATAAGCTTAGAGTGCTAAGTTGAGATGGTTACTATCGTTTTATGTGGCTAAATGCTCTCATTTATCTTATGTCAATTATCATTCATTCCTATATTTTATGTGACACTTACCCCGTATGAGATGATCGATACGAGACAAGGTTAAGCTCTCCATTATCGCATGTGCATTGCTCATCACTCATTATCCGTGCATTCCCTTCCCGGTGGTAAAATTATAAATAACGATACGGATTACTCCTGGTTAAAATGCTACGATGATATTTTCTGTGCGCTTGCGGAACCGTCCATATTTTAGTTGCACTTAATAACCATCAACAGTCGACGTGCACCAGACGTGTCCTTGGTCGCGCCGCCTTCGGCCTGTTATGCCTGTCCACGAGCCTGAGGGGAACCTCCGACGATGACTGTTGACGGTTGTTAATGATCAATTTTATATGTCAACCAGAGAGAGAAAGAGGGGTATAATCTGTTCACCACCATAAACTTAGGGTTTAAACTGACAGATTCCACAAGTTTTGGTGAATATGTGTTTTCGCGGGGGATTATCGGAAAACATCCAAGGAGGCCCACATGTCATGATTACATAGAGAGAAAGACCGAACGGGTAAAATTGTATACTCTAGAAGACTCCGAAGGCGACACACTGGAAGCGGAGACCCACGGCATAGGGGTGAGTCGGCCGACTCCCTTGGGTCGGCCGAGCCGGCCACCTCCACCAATCGGTGGAGGCTCGCGGATCTGCCTCCACCGACCTTGAGGAGCAATAATTATCGTCCATTTAGGTCGGTTTGATCCGATGGCCGTGGTGCATCCTAGGGGGCTATATATTGAGCCCCGGCCCCTGGCTAAACCCTAATTCATTCTAGAATTCATTATTCGTAGGTAGCCATCGGCAAAGCCGGGGTTTAGAGAGAGATCTCCACCGGAGAATTAGAATAGCTACTCTAGATCTTCAAAGTTCTACATAGGTTTAGACTAGATAGAGGAAGAATCGGGCATTTTGTGCTCGGAATTCCGGATCTTCATCATCGAATTTGGTATTATCTTGTATCTATTCTTGTGACTTTATTCTAATATCATTATGCTTCTATTTATTATGTTCCTAGTTTATTCTAGTTCTACATTTGATATGGTTATGATTGATAATAAGTTTATGTATATGTTTGCAAAGCACTTAGCTCTCTTCGCGGGAGGGTTAGGTGGTAGATTTCATGTGAGCATGGTGCTTAGATGCCGTTTACCGCAAATGCACCCTATTGGCCGGGTCGTGTGGTAGATCGCGGAAGTGACGGTTCCGTTGAGTCCTGTATTCCATCCCCCGTTGGTAGGTCTAGCAGAACCAAAGTTGCGTAGTAAGTCCCGCTATGTCCGGCTTGTTATAGCAATGATCCTTATACATAGATGAAGAGTCTTTTGTCTTGTATATGATAGTGTAGAGTTGGAGTAGATGAATGACTTAGTAGATTAGAACCTACATAGGATTTATATTTCTTGCACTAATCAGATGTCAACCTACCTTTTGTGAGTAGTCTACATCTAATCTCACGTGTGATTTATACCCGAGCTTATTACTTTATATTCTCTTATTTATCATGGTTTACCCCTCTCGCCAAAGTATGTGATCGTGCAATCAATCACTCATAAGTAGTCGCGTTTAGCAAGTTCATCTCATTGTTTAAGTCCTTAGTTCTTTCCTTTGAGCTAAATATAAATAACGATACGGAATACTTCCGGTAAAATGCTACGATGGTGTATTATCTGTTCGCTTGCGGATCCCATATTTTTCTTGACTAGAGGAGCAGTTTCTATACCAACACCTTTGGCGCCATGCTAGGGATGACAACTTAGCGTGAGTGGTGTTAGAGGTGTCAACAAGCATTTTTGGCGCCGTTCGGGGAAGGAATAAACTTTTAGAGAAAAATTGCTTAGCGAGATACTTAGAAAATGAGTGATTGTCACTAGTCACCTCTACTTTGGCGGGTTCACCCCCGTTGTTTTTCTTTGTTTATATTTTATACGGGGTATTAGCGGGATTGAATCGATTCATTCAAAACTCTCGATCATCGAGTCGGTTCAATCAAGAAGGAAGCTCGTCACCAATCAAGATGGTGAGAAGACCTTACTAGAGTTCTCTGCTCCAACAATAGAGAACATCCGCACCGGTCAAAGCAATAGATAATAATATGGAGTTTGAGATCAAGCCAAGTCTCATCAACATGGTGCAAGCTATCCAATTCAGTGGAAAGGTACATGAAGATGCAAGTACACATTTACAGGACTTCATGGAGATTGGAAACACCATCGCCATAGATGGAGTTAAAGAAGACCTCATACTTCTTCATCTCTTCCCATTCTCACTAGTGGGAAGAGCGAAGCAGTGGTTCTATGCTAATAAAGAAGATATCAATACATGGGCGAATTGTTCCAAGGCCTTTCTAGCAAAATTCTTCCCAATAGGCAAAACCAATGCCTTAAGAGGAAAGATTACCAACTTCCAACGGCAGAAGACGGAGACCATGTCGGAAGCATGGGAGCGTTTGCAAGGATATATCCAAGATTGTCCCCATTATGGAATGGAAGAATGGTTACTCATGCAAGGTTTCTATCACGGATTAACTCCAAAGACGCGTGAGCACCTAGATGCAAGCTTGAAGGATCATTCTTATCACTCACTCTTGGGAGAGCTAAGAGACTTATGGAGAAGATAGCGAGATAATCAAAGCTGGTCCCAAGACAACAGTCAAGATTGCCACCAAAGTGAAGAAGCAATAGAAGAAGTAAATGCATTATCAACCAAGATGGATGCCTTACTCCATTGGCTTGACCGGAGGGCCAAGTACAAGGAAGATCAAAGAGCAATTGAAGCAACGTATAAGCAAAATTCAAGTCCCTCGTGAGAAAGGTTCCACATTGGGTGCAACCACCCATTAATCAAGGTACACGGCCGGGTAATTATGCAAAGCAACCTACTTTAAGAGAGTTGGTCCTACAACAGTCCAAGATCAACTCATCTATGGAGGATAGGCTTGCTGCTAATGACAAAATCTTGAAAAATTTAGGCATTAAAATGGATAGTTTCTCCTCTGCCATTAATGACCAATTAGAGTTCAATAAGAAGATAGAAGAAAAGATAGCAAAGTTGGCCATTGCATTGCCTCGTTGCCACTAACCCCGAGCAGGTGAGATCTATTACTACAAGAAGAGGGAGTTCCAGAGATCCTCCCTATCCAAAAGGAGCAAGAAGGCCATCCGTTCTACCACCGGTGGCGAAGAAGAGAACTTCCAACCTGAGTTAGAGGTATTACCACAAGAATCAGTACAGAAGCCAGTACAAGACCAAGAAATAAGACAAAATTTCCAGGACACAAACTACCTACCGTTTCCTCGGAGGAAGAGAGGACCACAACAGACAGATGAGCAGTTCGGTAAGTTCGTGGAGGTAATTCAAAAGTTATATGTCAATATACCTCTGCTAGATGCCATACAGTCCCCACTTATGCCAAGTACATAAGAGATATTCTTAACAAGAAGAGACCACTTGCCATCCAATGAAGTGATCAAGCTAATCGAAGAATGTAGTGCGGCCATCCTCAACCAACTACCGAGAAAGAAGAAAGATCCAGGATGTCCCACTATCGTTGCACAATTGGAGATCAATATTTCAATAATGCACTCTGTGATCTTGGAGCAAGTGTCGGTGTGATGCCCGCGGCCCGAGTCTACTACAAGCTCAACCACACCGCACTTAAGCCAACATCAATGTGTCTACAACTAGGCGACCAATCGGTTCGCTATCCGTTGGGCATTGCTTGAAAACATTCCGTCAAGATAAGAGAGTTCTTCGTGCCGGTAGACTTTGTAGTAATCGGATATGCATCCGGACTCAAAGGTGTCACTCATACTTGGAAGACCCTTCTTGAGCACCGCCAATGCACACATTGATGTCGGGAAGGGAGAAATCAAGTTCACTATAAATGGGCAAGAAGAGCAATTCGCATTCAAGTCGAAACAAGAGCTCAACAAATCCGCGAAGATGGTAGAAGAAGATTAGACAAGTACAACCACAGAGGCGAGAGGATGCATCTCACGGGATCATCGCGGAATAAATATTTTAGAAGGTCCAATTCGGAGGACTTTAAAAACCGGATCCTCGCCGGAAGGTAACTCGGTATTTATCCACATTTTAAATTGCATCTCTTATAATTTTCTTAGACATATTTATTTCTAGCATTGCAAAATTCTACGCCTCATATAAATAATTTTACGGTGTGTGACAACCCGTCAAAAATTTTTATCGTGGTGGCACAAAATCGATCATTTCATGCATTTAAATTAGTTTACCTTCATTTAAATTTCTGCATTGTTTATAATTTTAGTGCTTGGTGGGTCCCTCACCATGGGTCCCACATGTCATAGACTACACCTCACATACATCAAATCACATAATTTCATCCACTTCCACTCACCTCCACTATCCTCTCTTTTCCACCGCCAAGACCACTCAACCGACCAAAGTTTCGGATTGACAAAAGATCACGCAATGGCATGTGAAGTGGCAGCCATGTTGGCCACCTGGGTGGGCGGCCGACCCCACCATTGGGGCGGCCGACTCTCCCCTCCTCCTCTATAAATAAGCCTCCTCCCATGGCTTCCATGCACCACCCACATTCCAGAATTTTAGCCAAACCTTCTCCTCTCGACTTCGTGTTTCCTGGAGAAAGTTAGAGAGAAGAGGAGAAGAGTAGGAAGAGAAAAGAAGTGAGAGAGTGAGCAAGAGTTTAGTAGTAAGTGAAGGGAAGGGATAGTGCTGAATAGATCATCACAAAAAATTAGTGGAGATGCTGTCCAAATAGGATAAAGAAAATTTAAAATTGAGGGGAGGTTCGTCAAAACCAAGACGAAGTTTAAACTTTTTGTCATGAAGAACGACTAACCTCTGGACGGACCGCCGACTACGGACGGCTAACCACTAACCTTGTGCTAATCCTTCTCTCCACCAGTTTTTGTTTTTGTTTGTTTTGAGAAACTTGCGGGATGAAGGGCGTCTTCCGGGGGATCTCGGGAACCTTCAGGAAAATCAGGACAAGAAGTACATCCCGCCAGAACTCGGTGGCTGGTTCCGACATGAGTGTCGACCCACCACCAGAAGCACCTATAGCAGCACCTGCAGCAGCACCTGCACCACCACCAGCATCTCCGAGAGTCCTCATGAGAACATCCGACCTCGCCCTGAGAACTGCCCAGGAGAAGGAGGTATACAAGAAGCTCAAGAACAAGCGTTTCATCCACACGCCAGTCATCGATCCGACACTTCTGCTAGCAACAGGTATGGCTCAAGAATTTGACACAATTTTTCCACTAGTTGGTTCGACTTCCTTTGCAAACCTCACTGAGAAAGGCATTAGGCTCTTGACCATAGAATTCCTTAGCACCCTTCGATACACGGACAATGGAGTTTATTTTAGAATGTTTGCTTTGGAATATTCTGTTTCTTGGAGAAACCTTAGTGACTTCCTAGGTTTTCCTCAAGATGCTCTCATAGATTTAAATGCAGCACTAGGTGATTTTGATGCACATAGGTTTTGGAGCAAGCATTTCTAGAGCACCGTATCACTTAGCGCACCGCACCGAGACATAGAGCATCCTACGCTTAGATTTTTGCATCGTTGGATAGGAGCCACCTTTTTCCACGATATGACGAAAGCAAGATCGGAATAGCCGACTTGCGGTTTCTTGTACGCGGCTGTCAAGAAACGAAAGTGTCTCTGTCCATCTCCTAGTAAACCATTGGATGAGTGTCCCCGGTTACAAAGTAGGAAGTGTGGCCATTTGCTCGCTTATCACTCGCATTGCCACAAGCTTGAAGTTATTAGAGGGAGCTACTTTTGAGTACATTGAACATCATAGAGAATTTTATGACCTCTACACTTTTGGCCAAGGTCACTTACTAAAGAAAGTGAATGATGTTTATTATGCAAAATATGGCGAAGCTGCGATCCGGTTACCTAACCCGGAACTGGCTTTGTATTATGTGCAAAACTATCATGTTGAGTTGCGGGCGGGAACCGGTGAATGAGAGAGCACCTCGAAGAGTTCGCTCGGAGAGGGTGACAGGAAATCGTGAACCCATTTGGCGTGGTGCCGAAACCGCCCGAGAAGAACCAGCGCATGCCAGTTTTAATGAGTGGAGTGTACCTCAGCACCACTCACTAAACTCATGGGTGTATCCACCACAAAGCCAACCACATCAACCATTCCGTGGTTTCTACCCACCATACACGCGAGCCAGAACATCGAGCCGGGACCCTCACGGCCACCAAGATACTCTTATGACCCCTTTGGTACCACCGATGAAGAAGAAGAACCCCACCAAGACTTTGAGCCACGTCGCCACTCCGATGCCACCGGTTTCATTTTCACCCAGCAGCACTATGATGAACAAGTAGCCTTCCAAAGACAACACCACGCCACTCGAATCGCCATGATCGAGGTGGAATGACTACCTCCGGTGGAACCGAGAATACCACCCAGACACTAGGCACCATTCAAGAGAACCAGGAAGAAGCCGCCTCCATGCTGCATGGCCTGGTGGACCTGTTGCACATCCATTATCCACCACCGCCGCCGCAAGGCTAGCTTGGGGGAGGACCCCCATTATCAAGATAAGTATTTCTTTCCTTTTGTTTCAGTTTGTTTGTTTTCAGTTTGTTTGTTTTTCAGTTTGTTTTATGCATTGAAAAAAAAAACCCAATAAAAATTTGCTTGCTGTTTTAAGAAGTTTGCTTTCTTTAAGTATGTTTACATTTCAAGTTTGCCTTAAGATGAAAACCAAATAAAAATAGTGTGCAAGTTTATTTTCAATTCAGTTTGCTATAATTAAAATCGTGCAGACTTGGGGATTGCATGATGGAAATAATGAATAGTTGCTCGCTCTAATTCTTTGCAAGTACCTAGCTTTAAATTTGAGTTCTCCCAAGATTTGATACACTTGTTTGACAACTGGATTTACTCTACACCGAAACCCGTGGGAGCATATGCTTAAACTAAGTCTAGGTAGTTGACGGGCATGATATGATGATAGTCGAGCTCTTGTTCATTATGTTCCAAAGTGCCACTAAATTCTGGAGATTTGTTTGTGAAAATTATAAATGATTCATGATGAGTTCCTTATATGACGAGAGTTGAAAATTCCTACCACAGCCAAAACTTGATCATTAGAATAGGAAGCCTCCTCATTTGTATAGGGCTCGTCTTTGTCGGTTTGTGTTGTATCCTTATGAACTCATCATACAGCCTAAATCTTGGTTTCACACACTCACATTCACCCCCGCTACTTCTACCCCGGAAGTACGCACCACATAAAGCCTATTATCATTGAAATTGTTCTACTCTTACACCGAGAGTGAATACCCAAAAATATTCCCTGTTCATTTTTGCTAGCCACCTATCCAAGATCAATGCTCCAAGTGTTCCATTTGTTCCGATGTGAAGTTGTCAAGATTGAGAAGTATTTCATTCCTTTTTGGGCTGCAAGAATTGTAAAAAAAAAAAAAAGAAAGAAGAGAAGGGAAAAGAAAAAGAAAGAAAGATTTATGAGCCCGAGTCATTGTCAAGTTTCCAAGTTCAAAGTTCCAAGAAGTTCAAGTGTTGAAGTAGTTCTAAGTTTCATCCAAATAAAGGAGCATTGATAATTCCTTTGTGCACCCCTTCTCCTCCCACAAATATTTCTCTCTATTTTATATCATCCACATATAAAACCACACATGCACACACCGATTGGTTGTATGTTGAGTTCCTTCGGATCCATGGTTCGATCATGCCAATGCATTAGTTCTCCACACCTATGAGCTCCACATAAGCCTTTATTAGAGTAGGGTGAGAGAGAGAGAGAGTGAAGGCTCA
The DNA here is from genome assembly GCA_018135685.1 of Themeda triandra. Lineage (NCBI taxonomy): Eukaryota > Viridiplantae > Streptophyta > Magnoliopsida > Poales > Poaceae > Themeda > Themeda triandra. The sequence continues at coordinate 32,625 of JAENPR010002884.1, forward strand.
TCTATAAATGCCTTGAACCAAAAATACCACATACTTTGAGAGTAAGAGAGAAGGCATACCTCCTTTCAATGCCTTAGAGAGGATCCAAAAATACCACATATTAAGAGACTTGAAAGGGTTGTATTAAGGAACTCGAGTATTATTGAAAAATCTTGTAAAAACTCTGCGGAGGTGGAACAACAGAGCATGAAACAACGGTGCTTGACTTAATTGTTGCGTCTTTCAACTACTCAAGACCCAAGTGCGAGTAAAAGCCCCATGGTTGAAAGAAACATGAGTAAGTTTGGGAGTTATGATAGTTCACTCTAGTCCGGGGATGAATTCTTGTTTAGAGCATGTGTGTTTATGAAGTATGAAAGCACGCAAAGCAACTCCTGATCCATCTTCTGTAGCTATTTGCTCAGGGACGAGCAAAGGGTAAGCTTGGGGGAGTTTGTTGACGGTTGTTAATGATCAATTTTATATGTCAACCAGAGAGAGAAAGAGGGGTATAATCTGTTCACCACCATAAACTTAGGGTTTAAACTCGACGAGATTTCACAAGTTTTGGTGAATATGTGTTTTCGCGGGGATTATCGGGAAAACATCCAAGGAGGCCCACATGTCATGACTACATAGAGAGAAAGACCGAACGGGTAAAATTGTATACTCTAGAAGACTCCGTAAGGCGACACACAGAAGCGGAGACCCACTCGGCATAGGGGTGAGCCGGCCGACTCCCCTTGGGTCGGCCGGGCGGCCACCTCCACCAATCGGTGGAGGCTCGCGGATCCCGCCTCCACCGACCTTGAGGAGCAATAATTATCGTCCGTTTAGGTCGGTTTGATCCGATGGCCGTGGTGCATCCTAGGGGGCTATATATTCGAGCCCCCGGCCCTCGGCTAAACCCTAATTCATTCTAGAATTCATTATTCGAGGTAGCCATCAGCAAAGCCAGGGTTTAGAGAGAGATCTCCACCAGAGAATTAGAATAGCTACTCTAGATCTTCAAAGTTCTACATAGGTTTAGACTAGATAGAGGAAGAATCGGGCGCCTGTGCTCGGAATTCCGGATCTTCATCATCAGAATTTGGTATTATCTTGTATCTATTCTTGTGACTTTATTCTAATATCATTATGCTTCTATTTATTATGTTCCTAGTTTATTCTAGTTCTACATTTGATATGGTTATGATTGATAATAAGTTTATGTATATGTTTGCAAAGCGCTTAGCTCTCTTCGCGGAGGGTTAGGTGGTAGATTTCATGTGAGCATGGTGCTTAGATGCCGTTTACTCCGCAAATGCACCCTATTGGCCAGTCGTGTGGTAGATCGCGGAAGTGACAGTTCGTTGAGTCCTCCGTATTCCATCCCCCGTTGGTAGGTCTAGCGAACCAAAGTTGCGTAGTAAGTCCCGCTATGTCTGGCTTGTTATAGCAATGATCCTTATACATAGATGAAGAGTCTTTTGTGTGTCAGATATGATAGTGTAGAGTTGGAGTAGATGAATGACTTAGTAGATTAGAACCTACATAGGATTTATATTTCTTGCACTAATCGATGTCAACCTACCTTTTGTGAGTAGTCTATATCTAATCTCGTGTGATTTATACCCGAGCTTATTACTTTATATTCTCTTATTTATCATGGTTTACCCTCCGCCAAAGTATGTGACTGTGCAATCAATCACTCATAAGTAGTCGCGTTTAGCAAGTTCATCTCATTGTTTAAGTCCTTAGTTCTTTCCTTTGAGCTAAATATAAATAATGATACCTGAAATACTTCCTGGTAAAATGCTACGATGGTGTATTATCTGTTCGCTTGCGGATCCCATATTTTTCTTGACTAGAGGAGCAGTTTCTATACCAACACCTTTGGCGCCATGCTAGGGATGACAACTTAGCGTGAGTGGTGTTAGAGGTGTCAACAATGACCAGAGCTGCGGAGCCACTGCCTGCGGGTTCTACCAAAACGAATCAAAAGAAAAGAAAGAATGGAGAAAAATCAAAATATCAGACACATCTCTATAGATCGATTTGACGAGCAATAAGCGCGACAATAAGACAGCCGAGGAACCATACCAGCGACCGCAGACAGCACCAGGCTCGGCATGGACCGCGTCCCAGTTCTGGCATGCCCGACGCAGCTCCGGAACAGCTCCCCCGCAACCTCGCTCCAGATCTTGCCCCGCTGGCACCACGACAGATCCATATCATCCTCACCCCCAGCACCTGTAGAACGCGACACAAAATGAACCACACACATCAGGAGAAGCGAAATCTCAGTTCGTCACAGGAGGGGCGGGTACAGGGATGCGCCGGCGGGTGGCGGGTGTCGGCCAGGGCGCCGGAGTGTGCTGGCGCGATTGCGACCCACGGCGGCCCCTCGGAGGACGACCCCTCCGTCTCCCAGTCCCAGCGGTGCGGGGTCCGCCTCCTCCGTCGACAGTGCCTCCATGCTGGAAGTCTCCCAAGCGCCGAAGTCTCATCCAGAATGCTGACAAAGGAAGGGGAGGAGGAGCAAGGAAGAGAGGGCATCCTACCTGAGTCTCGTCGCGTCAGAGGCCTCGCGTGCTGATCCGACGTGAGGACAGAAGGATCCGGCCATGGAGGTAGCCGATCCGCCATATCTGCCGGCTCCGGCTGCGCTACACCTGGCCTGCTCAGCGACGCCCACGGCAGCTGGACGGCTCGGTGCCGCGCCGTGGACGTTCCTGTCCCGGCGTATCAGGAGGGAGGGAGGGAGCCAGTTCGAGAGAGAAGGGAGGCCGATACTTTCCACTCCGCCGGACGCCGTCCAATAACCAATGGGCATGCTGAAAAGCCACTGACCATCTGAGGAGGCACGCGAACGAGCGCAAGACAAAAGCCTCTGACGGTGGGACCTTGTGCGCATGCAGACGAAGATGTCCCCACCGGCAGCGACAGCGGCGCTGGGCATCCCATACTGCGATAGAGCACTGAACTCGCAACCCGTCCGAGGCTTGACTGACAAGCGGCCCACCCAGCGACCAGCCAACCAGAGGACGACAACAAAAAGTGCAGCGTACATAACCCATCCCCCGGACCCCCCAAGGAGTCAAATACTCTCTGCCATGGCACGAGCGCACACAGCGCGAAACACACACGCAGCTCGAAAGCATCACTGATGCATGGGACCCAGACCACCTCCACCGAGCATGTCCCACCAGTCATCCACGCTGAGCCAAACACGATTGCCAGCACGTCTGTCCCACACCATCTACCCATGCTTTGCTGCACCCAGGGCCAGCGCGAGGCGCACCAACCACAGCTCGAAAACACCCTCGGGACAACGAATGGGCGATCGACAATGGCAACCCAACTCCCGTACGGACGGATGTCAGCCGAACTCCTGTTAAGCTGCAAAGGTCAACGAGCGGACCATCGCAGATCGCCATCGCAATGGCCAGAAAGAATTTTGCTGCCGTGGCCACCGCCAGGCCGCGGCGTGGCTTGGTGTTAGAGTATCTTTAGATTTGACAAGGTGGTACTTTCTCTTGGTACCCCCTCCTTGCCAAAAGAATGTCCTCCTAATTTTGTCCATCTCAATGATGGTCCCTGTGGAGGTATAAACTCCATATACCCTCACGGCTTAGTTTGGGCCGACACGCTATCGCCAGGCCGGCCCATCAAGCTTCAAGACCGATCGGCTCAGCGGCTCTGACGGCCTAAAACAGCAAGAATATCGAAGACCGACAAGGAGGACAAGACCTAGCCGAGATAGGAAAGTTTAGACTTGTAAAGTATATAAACTTAGTACCCGAGATAGGCTAGTTCCGACTTGTAACCTTGCTCCCCGCGATATAAGGAGAGCAAGGACCCCGTGCCGAAGGACGAGAATCCGGCATAACGCACGGACTCATACATCCACATCATAATCGAAAATGAGAGAGCGGGACTAGGGTTTTACACATCTTTGCGGCTCCGAACCTGGGTAAACCTCGTGTGATTGCTCCTGTTTACGTCTTGCTCGCAATCTCGTGCGCCTTCCGCCAATCCATTACCGGTCGGGCATACACACAGTCGACTATCGCCGATATTTCGTCGCCGGTCCCTTTTGGTAATAAGTAAACAAACATGTGATAGATTGGGGAGTTATTCGGGCTAGCACTAATTAAGGTGGATCTCCGGCCATAGTTAGTGAGCTACCTTTCCAGAAACTTAACTTTTTATAGCATTTTTCAACCAAAGGTTCCCAGTCACAGATATGCAATCTGCTGGGACTTATTGGTACACCCAAATATTTTATAGGAAAGGATCCCACTTCACAGTTAAAAATTTCAGCATATACTTTACCCCATTCCTCAAAGTCATTTATTACCAAAATCTCACTTTTGTTAAAATTTATCTTTAGACCGGAAGCTGACTCAAACATGTATAGCAACAACTTCATGTTCCTAGCTTTTTCAAGATCATGTTTCATGCAAATGATTGTATCATCTGCATGTTGGAGTATTGCAACTCCCCGAGGAATAATATGTTCCACTAAACTAGTGACTAAATTAATGTTCTAAGCTTTTATTACCATCCTAGTGAGACAATCGGCAGCAAAGTTGAACAGTATGGGGAGAAAGGGTCTCCCTGTCTCACCCCTTTGTAACTTTTTATATAAGGTCCCACAGAGTCATTCATTTTGATGCTAATTGTCCCTCCAGTCACCACCTGCTGCATCCATTTACAACACTTATGACCAAACCCTGTCATCCTAGGGCATTAAAATAGCAGTTTCCAACTTACTTTATCGTATGCCTTCTTAAAGTCAATCTTAAACAAAATTCTTGTTTCTTTTCCTTTTTTTAGTTTCATGCATGATCTCATGGAGACATATGATACCACTAGTGATGTTCTTGCCCTTTATAAAGGCAATTTGATTGGTATGGATAAGATTATCAACATATGACTCTATCCTTAGTGTAAGGACCTTGGTTATGAGCTTGTAAAGACAATTCAATAGGCACATTGGCCTATATTGTTGTATCCTAGAGGCATCCTGGATTTTTGGCAGC